>KZ309868.1:0-20122 GCA_000376725.2 Ladona fulva
AACGAAGAATACTTTTCTTTAGTATACGTTGCTATTCATTATTTTTTGATCGTAATCTCGATGTAGAACTATTTGAATGTTGACGAATAAGCGTAACTTATGCACTTGCAGCCTTGCAGACGGAAAAAGTGTTCTAAACTCCACGTTAGACCGATCATGAGTTGAGTGTTTTCAAAGGCTTGTAGTTTTTTATTCTATATTATCTTAATAAAGCTATGCTTTATTTTCTCTCAGGACATGTTTTCTCCTTCATTCTTCCTTTATTCTTTCAATATTATTTGCATATTAATGGTTTTCCAATGTTGAGGAGTAATTAGTTGTTTAATTACCAATACTGTCAGCAATATCTCATTCAGCTTTATCGATATGAAAGAGTTGTTAAGACATTATGTCGTTCAAATTTGTGGGTTAGCCCACTCCCTTCACATTGTCCGCCTCCTTTTATATTTTGGTTTTATAGATATCCTTGATATTGGCTATAGCAGGAACCTGTCTTTTTCATAACAATTCAAACTAAAGTAACATTTTATGATATATTTTATAAAAAATCGGTTTAAAATTTCCTCTGTATAAGGCTACTATGTCTGATAAATACGCTAATACTTTCCTTATTTTGTGATTCTCTTTTCTGATATTGCGTGGCAATTATATTTCAGTTCAACTAAACATATCATTTATTCGAAAAAGAAAGTCGCATAGAAATTCCTAAAAGTAGATAGAAAGAATGTGGACATATTTCTGAAAAATACTTTTTCTAAAAATAGTTTTCGTTGTGAAATATAATGAAAGAAAATCTCGAAAGAGACACAAATAAGGAGAATGTTGCATCGAACGAATTAGATAGAATATAAAAGCTTATGAGTATAATATGGATGTTGGTGGATAGAGGTAGTCTAAATCTAAGTAATCTAAATAAACAAATGAAAAATTTAGCGTTGTAAAAACCTACTGATAACTTACGACTACCAAATAGCTCTCACCTCTGTAAATCTCTGAACGTGGTGTATGCTATTTTGAAAGAAAACCAACATTAACAATTCAGGGGTTGTAGTCGCAAAGTTCGAATAACTGAAAATAAATATCTATTATCGTCACAATATCAAAAATTTCTACAAATGTGTAACATGCATTCAAACAACACGACGGAGTTTTAATTTTAGCGGATAATTTATTTTCCATCAAATCTTTTTACAGTATGAATAATTGATCATAAATGTCTCCTGGTATTTTTTTGAACCGATCACGAATCCCATGAGAGATCGTATTCACAGAAAAATGGCCATGGTCCTTTAGTGTCACACAGAAGATCATTCAACCCTCCGTCTCGATGCACAGAGCCACAGTTTTCATCCCGTCCACCATCAGGCATTCCTTCAACCCACTCGGTGTAACCGGTGGCTTCAAGAGGTTGACCTATGAAATAATTGATAGTTTATGATAATTCTCTAAGAAGTTTCTTCATGTTTTTATTTCAATGCATAAATTTACATAAAAATGTCCAAGTTTTACATCATTGGTGAGAAATAAATTCCTTCTCTCATCTTGAATGAGATTATGACAAATGTTTTATTCATTGTTTGTTCAACATCCTTTTAACCGCAATTCATAGCACGCTAATGCTGAAGTCGATGATAATGTTTAAACTAGGTACGTTAAAAACTAAGGAAACGGAACACAATATGCGACTCGATTATTAGATGAAAATAACTATATACGCACTTATTTAAAGTGACTCTGCTTTTTTTTCCTTTCCNCATATCCTTTTATTTTGTTAAGTGCACTTATGTGTTCTTTTGCTAACCAGTGTTCATTTAGGCATATCACAGTTACTTTTTTATCTTTGATTTCCTGTAAAAATAAGTCCATGTCTGATATTTTGTTGTGAAATCCTTGGATATTAAGATGCATAAGCCATGTTTTTTCTTCTTTTACTGGTTTAAAACTATTTTTTGTTGCTGAGAATAGATTGTTATTTGATGCAACACCACCTTTGCCTCTGATTTTAGATTTGATTCCTTGGCCATTTAGATGCATTAACCGTTGGTGATTATCAATTACTAGATCATTTGTAATATTATCAGAACCCTTATTACTATTTGTTATATATTTTTTACCTATTTCTCCTTTTATGTCAGGGATCAGAAGAGGGTGATTTTTTCCATATTCATCATTTTCATTTACCTTAGTATCCTCTTTAACTTTCAGTCGATTAGAATTACCATCTACATTGCTATTTACCATAAATTCAACATTACTTTTCAACACAGAATCCTCATATCTATATACCATAGGATCAAATTTATTATTTATCATAGAATCTACATTAATACCTACATTATATTTCTTTTGTCTGTCACCAACTATAATGTTGCGTGGATTTTGTATATGACTAAAGTAAGGAAGAACTACAGTTTTCAATTGGTAGTAGAATGCATTCGAAATCAGCATAAATTACAAAAGGTACTTTCATTACATTTGAGAAATTTTTTAATTTATTCCATTTATTCGATTCATTGGGAAGGATGACTCTTGCTACTGATCTACTATTACAATATGCTTTGTGATCTGAAAGTTTCTCTTTGATATAAAAATGTGAAAAACATCGTCTACAAATCTCAATTTTACACTTATTTTTTACTACTTGGCTCCTTACTAATCTTTCATAATTTATTATCCAACAATAATGATTTTTATTTCCTTCTGTCACAAATAATAAATCACGATGATCCTCTAATTCCTCGTTGACTATTTTTAGGAGAAAAACATACCCATCATCATTAAAACCGAAAATATTAATCGAAATATTATTTATTCTTTCGAATTTTGAATTTTCGTTTAATTTAACAGGACATTTGATACAATTCCAATTATACTTAACTTCTAAGTCTTCATTTCTATATCGGGACACGCGTTCATCATCTTTTTTACTGAATTTAGATAAAACAGCATATTAGAAACAAAAATGGTCATCATTTCTTACATTAATTACAAATTCCGTATTTTTTATTTTTGGAGGTAAGCCAATGAAAGTTGAAGACATCAATACTCTATATTTATAAATTCTCAACTATAAACCTTCAATTTCACTGATGCTCCAACCTGATTCCTTTGATCGACGTTCCGATTTTCCCCTCATTAACTTGCTATATAAATCGTCCAACAACAATCCCAAATCCGTATTTTGAAAAACTGACATTTTTAGTTTTAAAATTTCTCTCCTCAATCTTCCCTTCCTTAACAGATTTCGCTATTACATATAGATTAATCTTTAAAGCTAGCCGAATGATTATTTAATTCCTTTTTGATCTTTGGAATTAATTTATCGGTGCAATATTCCAAAAAAGAAATTAAGGCTTTATACACTTCACTCCCACTTACCCAATATGTTTTCAGCCTATTTTCTAAAGGATTTACAATTTCTACTATTTCACCTTCCTCACCCATTATATAAAAGAATTAACTTCAATCATTATAAAATATTAAGACTAAATAAAAGAAGTTTGAATATGACTTCTAATTCATAAACTTATCTCCCACTTAAAATCCCATCCATTCTTCTCAGTAACACGTTTACGATACTAAAGAGGTATAGCGCAACCTCTCTCGAACTGGAACAAATTCAGATGAACCCGTCTACCTAATACTTTCCGCGAATTATATCCTTCACCCTGTCCTGTCCCTATTGTTTCCCCTCCACCCTCTGACCTGCTCTCTTGTTTCTATACGTTGTTTCTCGCTACCTCTTCACTTGAAGATGACGCTTAAGCGTCGAAACATGTCGTGTATTTTAATCATTGTGTTCTGTGGTATTTTGCATAGTTGTTTTTAAATAAATGTTCTGCGTTCTGTGGTATTTTGCATAGTTGTTTTTAAATAAATTAGGAACTAGGTTCATTTGTGAAAAGTGGTTCCTTTTTATTTCTTCCATATTCAGATATCTTCGTTTAATTATATTCTTCCTTTGGTATTCAGGAATAAATTCAGATATTATTCCCACTCATATCTTTAAGAATTTTCTAGAATTCTGCAAATCCCTATGAATACCGTGTCCAAGTTGAAGAAGTCATCCATTCNTTCTGTGGTATTTTGCATAGTTGTTTTTAAATAAATTAGGAACTAGGTTCATTTGTGAAAAGTGGTTCCTTTTTATTTCTTCCATATTCAGATATCTTCGTTTAATTATATTCTTCCTTTGGTATTCAGGAATAAATTCAGATATTATTCCCACTCATATCTTTAAGAATTTTCTAGAATTCTGCAAATCCCTATGAATACCGTGTCCAAGTTGAAGAAGTCATCCATTCATCGATTGGAGAGCAAAAGAGAAGTAGCTGCAGCTATAATTCGTTTTAACTGAAGAGTGAAGGAGAAGCCACCCCCCCTGTTGCAAATCGTTTTGGTAGAAGAGGGAAGAACAAAGAAGAAGCCTCCCTACTGTTGCAAATTGTTGTACCTGAAGAGTGAAGAAGAATGGAGAAGAAGCCTGCTGCAAATCGATTTGAGTGAAGAGTGAATAAGATGCTAGTGCAAAATGAATCGTGGAAAAAAAACCGAAGCTACTCAATTCAGTTTGGATGTGAGTATGATACTATTAACTATTATTTATTTAAAATATTTCGTATTATTTCCTTTTTTCTTTATTTAGTTAATATGTCATGAGAAGATGCCCATATTTAAAAATGAAAGACATAAATCTATCAATCCCTCTCGAAAAGAGTTCTTTTTTACTGGTGCATCAATTGCAGTCAATTTCTTCGATGATCCTAAACCAGTGATTATATAATTTCTTTTAATCAATCTCTCTTTCATCTTTTACCCCAGAATATATAATAATTAAATGGAGAAATAATTAGTCAAAATTATTACCAAACGTTTTAAATACAGATCCTAAAGTGTTAGTAAATTTTTTCCTTCCTTCAAAACATACATTCTAAAATCTTACATTTATAACACCCCACTACTTTCTCACCATTAGGTATTAGCTGAAATGGCGAGAATTATTTCGCGGGGCAATGCTCCACGACTTTTCATTAGGAAGGATGATTTGGAAGAAGAGCATGAATATATAATAGAAGCTCTCGAGATTGTTAACACCAGATACGGATCAGCTGTAGTATAGCTCTTACTATCCGGAGGCTTTTCCTTCTTAAACAGCATACATTCACTAATTTACAGTGTAAAGAATATAACAATCTAGAAAAAAATCTATGTCATTTAAAAAACCGATGATAACATTACACTTAACATACAAATTGAATAAAGCAGATATCCACAGATTGAATAAATAGATATCCAGACATTACCTATTTATTCCAAAACATATTAATCTAATCAATCACTCGACATTTCCTATCCATGTAAATAAAAAAAAGGTTAAATAAATTTTTTTTAATCACCATCTATTATTCCGGCTATGTGAATTCTGTATACCATTCCATCTGCTTCACCAAGATTGTAACCTGGACCATCTATGCGAAAAGTGTGGGTTAATTTATAAAGCAAGAGTAGCACATATCTGCCCACCAGTTGATAGATGTGTACTACACTCTATTTGCGAGCATAACTTAATAGAATGTCAATGTTTCAAATGTTGGGGATCACCTGCTGAATGTCCCTATTGTTTTATCTAATAAAATTTTTTTAAAATATATCTATTATTCCAGCCGCGCTCATTTCGCAAAGTTTCCCTTGTAAAAATTTCGTCACTAATTTCTCACATTCTTTAGAGAGTTTATTACAATATGCTCCTTTAGTCGAAAACTCAAACTACAAACACATCAAATAAACATGTGGCAGGGAAGATTTTGGTAGGCTGTTTAGCAATCATTGCCTGTGAATCAATGCAGTTTAGGAGTTCATCATTCATCCCAAACTGCCAAGCTGGTAAAAACACCTTCATCATAGAGTGAATATGAGTAAATGAAGTAACTAAGAAAGGCGCTCCGAGATAGGCTTTTTCCAAAAAGCTGACAAATATACGACGAAAAGAATTTTACTTTGACTTTAATTTTACTTTGAATTTTACGCCCGGATTCATTGCGTTAACCCCATAGTGAAATTTGTTTCTCTTATGTTATTTAGAAACGTAGAGGTTTTGTATTTGCACAGAAAATAAATGAACTATTTTCTCAGAAACTTTTCCACTGGATAAATTTTCCAGAACAAATAAGACGAAAAATAGCTGGTGACTACTTTCTTCAATGAATTTTCTCAAAAATTCTCGTACTCCCCATTAATGCCGAATCATCGGATGCTGGATGAAGAATCCTAAGCAATAATCAGATGCTTTCAGCTGTAGCTACCTATCTATCACTTCTTCAGAGATAAATTCACCTAAGGGCCATTCCATGTCAAGTGGACCAACGGTCCCCGCTCGACCATCACCGATTTCAATGAAATTTTGTGTGAACATAACTTTATATCTTCTATGAACATTTCCCAAGTCTTACATCCATCGATGAAATATTTGCTGAGATATAGTCATTTGTTTGACCCCCTACCGCAGCCTTCTACAGTTAGACAGCGATTTTTAGCAAGTTTGAGACACGTTATCTCACGCAGTATTCCGTTGAGTAAAACAAAACTTGGCATTCTTATACAACCTATGTTGCTCTATTAAACAAAATAATAAGAAGTCTTTTATGAGCGAAATCCGAGAAGAAAATTTGAAGCAATTGTACGGTGAGGAATCGTCCGCCGCGAGCAACTGTTCGCGAGGAATTCTCTGAAAACCGATATGGATGGATTATCTTCTGTTTTTTCTAAGTCCACTCTCAGTATCTTGAATTTATTCATCCACAACGTTGAACCTTTAAAATCAATTATTTCTAAACTTAAATAGTTAATTTTAAGGTATTCAAGATACTGTAAGTTGTTATATGCTAACGTTTCTACTATGCAAAATTAGCAGTCACTTGAATGATCTCTGGGCTCTCTTTAAGCCATAGTTTAATCAAATGGTAATTTATCATGTATTCCCTTCGTGGTATCCTAAAAGTTACGACACATTACTCGCACACCTTGTGAGGGGCCTTGGACTTATACACCGAGTTAACTATATAGAAAATAGTTTGTATGACAAATGCGCTGATTCTTGTCCTTTGGAAAAGTTAAAGTGGTGAAATTTCCACAAATATAAAAAAAGAAATTTGGCTTTTTCTGCTCCCAGCACGAGAAAGAGCAGAGGCAGATATAAAAGAAGAAAAGAAAATAAGTATATACGTGTAGAGCGACGTGCATAAGTATATTTAGATAAACTACATAGGGCGATGAAGTTAGTGAAAACAAACGTAAACTTAAATGGGAAATACCGCGTTGTTTTTGGAGCTATGAGAAGGAGAATCTGCAATAAAATATTCCGAAAATTTGTAACGCCGAGAATTAGACATACTTTTCTACAACGCTGCTTGGGCAATACAACTGCCCTGAAGATTTCGGTTTTAAGAAGTACTACGGACTTACTCGAGTACCAAAATTAAAGTTTCTGGGTTATAAGCAGAAAATGTACTGTCTACTTATTTTAGGTAAAAATGAGATATATGTAATCACAATACCAAGGCCGAGGATCAGGAAAGAACTCGTCTTGAGGTTTTTTATAAGGAAGAATCAATTATTGTGCCATATTTTTCTTTCTGATTTATAAACATACGTTCAATCTTTTAATTGAATACCTTATGGAATTTTATGATTATATCTTTAGTAATCTTTACCCCCAACGCTCTTCTACTTCGTCATTCATTATTAGGATAACTATCACTTCTTTAGAGATAAATCCACCATTGTATTTCAGGGTGGTCCAATACCATCCAGGTATTAACTTTTTAGTCATACAATCTATTCTGCATATTTAAAAGTGAAAATTGGTGATCAAGATAAGACCTGGGTAACTGCAAGTAATGTGTCATTACTCTTTGGAAACGATGAAGGGAACGCATGATAAATTACCATTTGAATTGCCTATGGCTTGAAGAGAGCACAGAGATCATTTAAGTGACTGCTAATTTTGCATAGTGAAATCGTTAGGATATAATAAAAAATAATTGTAAGATAGATTATTTTAGTCCTTCAAACCTATAAGCCTGGAGCCTCATTAAGATGAAATCCCTGGGGCAGTTTTCATTGAACTAATTGAACTTTTTCAAAAAACAGGAGTATGGTGAATAACTAAGTGATGGCAATGATGAAGATTTCGAAATTGAGAATGACTCAGTTTGTAAGGGATTTACTTCAATAACAGAATGACTTTGATTTGGCAGGAGACACAGAACTATCTAAACCCAATTCTGGCATCATAACAATTACAGTAGCTCACATTTACACCAACATTGCCCAGAAATTTGAATAATTCTATAATGCTTTGTGAGCATCAAGGTGCAATTCCTGCATATCTATTTAGCTGACTCCCTAAAAGGTACTAGTGCAGTCAGTGATGAGCAAGATGAACAATTCCATGTAGATGTAAATGTCTTGCTGGTGTCTTATAAGGGCAGATGGGATGTACATACTTATGGTGGCTGATAATTGTTGGAGCAATGATTAATTTGTATGTTCAGTTAAATTAACTCTAAATAAACAGTATAATAAAATATTTTTTCTTTATTTTACTTTTTAAGTACAGTTTATATTTTTGGAACAAAAGGGAGGTATGCTGTATCTTTAAAATTTGATGTGATAGAGAAAAACTGAGGTTATCTTTGGATTCAGATGCCAGAAGTAAGTCAAAAACAATTTTTAGCTCTAACTCAACAAAAATTGTCTTCCCCAGTGTAATCTTTCATATGAGTATATTTTCGTATTTTTTAAATGTAGCATTGTAATACAGCAATCTTCCTTTGTTTTGGCCTTTATTAATTGGCATTTTAATTGCAGATGCTGCTGGTGACTTGCATGAAGTATACATAAACATAAATGTTTCAGTTTTCATTATATTTTGGGCAGAAATTTTCCTACCCCTTGATTGCAAGCAATTTTGTGTTTACTCCATAGCTCTGAAAACTCCCATAGAAAAATCTTGGCTATGCTCCTGTTCTATGATCCCTATTTATATTTCATAAAGTTTTTGGAGTTAAATATTTCATGTTATCCTTCAATACATCTCAGCAGATGGTAGAAGCACCAAATATTGAATAAACAGTTTTTAAAACATTGAAAAAATTAACAGTTGGTGCTGAAGACAGCTATGTTACCAAAAATTAAATCTAAGTAATGACGAACACAATGTGTTCAAAATGCTTTCAGGCTCTCCTTTGCAGTATATGTACCCCCATTACTCCTTCATATTAGCATAATTGTCAAAGCTTTGACCATGACAGTCTGAAAACTGTAAATCTAACTGCCTTAAAAGTGTTTTTTAATCTTTTCCCACAATCTCTCTCATCAACTTGACATAGAGGATATTTTGTTTAATTGAATGTTTAATGGAATCATTTTCTTAAAATAGAAATTCAAGGTATCAGAAAGAATAAATATCGTACATATCAGTAAAATTTCAATGACTTGATTAATCAAAAGTTAAGATTTAACATTACAGTAAAATATCAAGAAATTCACTCTGCATACCAATGTTTACTATAAGTTCACTAACTACATAATTACAGTACCTGTTTCACTGGGCTGAAATGATGAATGCTCTATGCATTCTGTGGATGTCAAGTGTCTGGGCCTGTTTATTAGGGGCCCTATTCTAAAAAAAAACATCTTCTTTATTATACCAAAGGCAAACTGTTGTTCAAAATTTGTTGAAAATTTTGTTTCATCAAATATCATGAATTATTCTTACTTACATATATTTATTTAACACATTCACTGCTGATCCCTCCATTTCCAGTGCATTTCTCACTCCAATGGTAGAGAAATCCGCAGTGAATGTTTTAATACTACATTGCAATTTGGTCAGTGGACGAGGTGACAACAGTCAAGGAAAAAAATATAAAATTATATCATAATAATATTTGTCCAGCATTCACCAAAAGACGGGATGGTAACCACTTGAAAACCTCCTGTGGACAGTGCTTGTCTTTTCTAGTATGGTTATAAACAAACACCAACACAGAACTCATTTTCAATCAATTATAAATTGTTGATACATAATATTATACATTGTAGATAAAAGATCAAAGATATAGTTATATACTTATGATAATGAAAGTGATTAAAAATTGAGGATATTATATACAAGCAATTTAATTTTATGAACTTTTAGGCTTCTTTTTTAAATTTTAACATTTTCTGGTGTTGGAATGAGAAGCTCTCTGGGTAACGCATACGATTCCCTTATACCTCAATTTATAAATTAATATTTCACCACGCACATTTGTATTAATGAATTTTATTACTTATCACATTGTCAGAGGAAGCAGAAAAGGGGGTCCATTGGATATTTTGTCTGATCCTCCTTCAGTAGAACACTGGTCCTGCTGTTTCACAATGACTACTTGAAATCAATGAAACAATGACAACTCCCAGAATCATCATTCTGTGACACCTTGAATAAGGTTTCCTCTTAACAATGACTTAAAATACATCTACTTCTACAATGAGTTAAGAAATTGACTAACTGACAATTAATAAAAAACAAAATTTTGAGTTGACCAAATTTAGGCTGATTTACATCATGAGAGATCAACTTTTTGCAATCCAAGTTTCAAAGCATAAGAAGAAAACTTTCATATTTGGAGTATTATCACAGCTTTGCCTTCTTAAAATAGAAGATAAGTCTTCTAATTTTAAGACTACCTCTACCAAACATAGTGAATTCTGTTGTAATATTAATTGACTCTAATGAATGTATGATTATCTCTATAATGTAAGCATTTGGGTTGCCATTCTTCTTCCAGACTCCATAATCAGCCTATCATATATTTATGCCTGTAAACACACATTTGGCTAGTTTAAACTCGATTGAAATATTTTTCTATGGTTATTTTCATGGAAATTTATAAATATCATGAGGAAATGGTAATGTCCATTGTCAATGAGTACTTGAAAGTAAAATTTTTGAATTGTGAAATCATACAGGTCGTGGTGGCGGAGTGGTTAGCGTGTTAGCGCGTTATTGCTCCGACCCCACGGGTTTCGTTCCCGGCTAATCGGATTTTTCCGGTTAGGGAATGGTCTTGTGTGAATGTCTTATTTATATCTGTTATTTGTCCAATGTAATTTGTCAAGTATGGCTGTTGTTGGATATCTTACAAATAAATAAAAAGCAGGTTTTACTGCTCCAATCACACACCCGTGAAACTGGCCATGACTACATGCCACAGTTGCCTGGGGACCCGCAATCCTTAGGTTCGTTATTTCGTGGTGTTATACATTAAGTTTCCCCAACACTACTTTCAACACAAAAATATTTTAGCAAAGAGGCTGGTAAGAGCCTGGATATCACATTCCTTTGGAATCGGAAAGCCAGTATTTCATATATGCACAATCGTAGTAACAATTTTAGTTGACCTTAGAAGAAGACTTGTCCTGGGTAGAGTAGCTTCTGGTGCCAAAAAAAAATTTAATAAAACACCAGTTAGCTGTTTAAAATCGATTTAAATAAAGAAAAGTTGGATTCTTTAGACTTATTCCTATAGTAATTCAAAAATTTCTCCTCCTCTACGTTGTTAATCAGTTAAAATGGGAGGTGTTTCTAACTACAAATTTTTTTGGTGAAATCTAGTTTGTTCTTGACAACCATATATATGTTATAGTGAAAACAATAATTACTTCTTCTATCTTTTAGGTGCATTATTTCTTTTTATTATTATTTTCTTGAAGCTTTCATTCAAATAAACTGCAAAGTAATTCTGAATCCATAAGCAATTATATCCAATACAGCTATATTAGATGAATATGGATTGTCAAGGATTTAATTCTAACTCTGAATTATACTAATCTGTCCTTAATTGTGCTTTAGAAATACTAAATTAACCAAGAATTCTAAAAATTTGTGATGTTTTCCTAATAAACCAGTAACTAAGGCATCACTTGTTTCATAGGACCTTACATTATAGATGTAGATTCATAGATAAAATATAATACATTTAGTATAATAAATATAACTAAATAGATCTTCTACATAGATAAATTTTAATAGACCTTACAGTTCTCAAATCTTGAAATTGCTGGGAATCTAAAATTGATAATTAATAAAAATTTGTGTTTATATTCTTTATTGTCATTTTCTTAGTATATACATTGATTCAGTATACAGAAGTAAAATTTTTATATGACAGACATATTTTGTATCACTTTCTTTTTTATAGGGCAGATTGTAAATCACTCATTTCATATTAACCATTTTATGAATCCCAAGAGAGATCATATTCACATACAAATGGCCACGGTCCATTTTTATCACACCAAAGATCATTCAACTTTCCAGTTCGATGTACTGAACCACAATCTTCATTTCCTTCTCCATTATCAGGCTGATTTTGGGCCCATTGAAAATAACCAGTATTTTCAAGAGGTTGACCTGAAATAATTTAATCATAAGTAAATCAAGCACAAATGAATGTTGAGACTAACACCTTTAAGGTAAAATTTGGAATTCTTGAAAGAAAAATCAACTTTATATGGGAAGTTATTGGTGTATTTATTTTTAATCCCTAAATTTTATAAAGGTTAAGGTTTAGTATGCCTCCCACTTAGTATTTTTCTCAGCATATTCTTAAGAACTTTAGTCCTATTCTTCCCTTCACATCTAGTGCTTATTATATACTACCGTTTACCTCTTTTGTGATTCACATGATTTATGATATTCTGTATCCATAAATTAATTTTAATTTATTCAGCATTCATGCTATTGTCTCAATAAGGCCATTTGTTAAAGAATGAGGAGAGTAATATTATATTCTATGGAAAAAACTTTGAGCAGTTAAATATGTTATGAAAATATGAGATAGATATTATATTAGGCAAACAGTCATAATATACTTTTTCAATTTTTGAGCTCATTTCTTACAAATAATGACCAATGCTAAAGTTCTGAATTTAAACCCTAAGGAAATTAACATATTCTCTGTACAATATCGCACAACTGCTAGGTTATACATCTTTAAAAAATATATTGTTTCCGTAATGATTAGATCAACAAGGTATTCTTTTTGGACAAACTGCTCTTCAAAAATTTTAATTGTATCAATGCACAATGAACAGTATTTAAAGGTTTTGCAAATTTTTCTACTACTATAATACTTAGTTACTATTACACATACTTAGTTACTATTACACATACTACCTATGTTTAAATGACCTTAGGCTAATTTAATCTTTCTTGCTAAGAGTTTCCAAAGCATTTCAGTACTTTATCCATACAATATTAACTGTACCAATAGAGAGCACTTAAGTACTTTAAGAGTACAAACTGTGTTGGGAGAACTTCTGGATGATCAGATGGTAATTGTAAAACATGCAACCAAACTCTCATTGCAAAGAGCTTACAATTTGGGGCTCACTCGGTCAGAATATAGGACATTCTGG
Source organism: Ladona fulva (assembly GCA_000376725.2). Lineage (NCBI taxonomy): Eukaryota > Metazoa > Arthropoda > Insecta > Odonata > Libellulidae > Ladona > Ladona fulva. Next base: position 13,468 of record KZ309868.1, read on the forward strand.
ATAGTAAAAAGTCAAAAATGCTAATTCTAGAATGATTTAACAGCAAAGAAGAAGTCAATGATACTTACCAAATATTGTAATGTATTCACCATCAACAGCTAGGTCATTGAATCCAACATATGCCCATTCCTTAGCTTTTGGATACCTTGCATAGAGCATTTTTATGACTTCCATTTCTGCTTCTGAATTAACGATTGCTAGATGACCACCTTCATTCATACATGTTGAAGATGCTTGATAATATGTTGGTGATCCTTCTGGATAAAACTTATAGTACCCAACACCAGGAAACAATTCGTAACTTGGAGGTCGAGGAGGTGGAACTAAAGCAATTGTGAAAATAGAATCCAGTGATTATTTATTTCAAACTATGTTAGTTTGAATAAGTAGTCCATAGATATTCTTTTTTAAATAAATGATTATCTGTCTTAAGTAAAATTAAACACTTCTGTTTAACAATCTAACAATTCAACCAACCAAGCATGCAGCTGTGGGGTGAAAGATATTAAGATAAAAAGGAACCGCTACATACATAGTTGCTGTGACAAACTTGCAAATCATTATTTCTTATATATTTCAAGGTTGATTTTGGTAGTTGGAATTTCCCTGTATAATTTTATAGATACAACAATTTTTTAATTCCATATTTAATAAAAAAATTGGCAGTTTTCCAGGGTTTGCAAAAATTATTTTAAAGTTTAGGGGATGCTGAAAACATTTTCAGTTTAAAATTTAGTTCCCAGTTCAGCAGCAGAAAAGGATATGAATTAAAGCCACATAGTATTGGAAAATGTAATTTCTAATTTTATCACCTGCTATTTCCACATTGAGCTGGTAATACTGCATTCCTCCCTCTTCTTTCACGCTGCTCCTCACGTTAATCTTCAAATTGGTTAAATTACTTATGAAATGACCGGTTTCATTTCTTTCGTTATTTCGTGGTGTTATACATTAAGTTTCCCCAACACTACTTTCAACACAAAAATATTTTAGCAAAGAGGCTGGTAAGAGCCTGGATATCACATTCCTTTGGAATCGGAAAGCCAGTATTTCATATGTGCACAATCGTAGTAACAATTTTAGTTGACCTTAGAAGAAGACTTGTCCTGGGTAGAGTAGCTTCTGGTGCCAAAAAATAATTTAATAAAACACCAGTTAGCTGTTTAAAATCGATTTAAATAAAGAAAAGTTGGATTCTTTAGACTTATTCCCATAGTAATTCAAAAATTTCTCCTCCTCTACGTTGTTAATCAGTTAAAATGGGAGGTGTTTCTAACTACAAATTTTTTTGGTGAAATCTAGTTTGTTCTTGACAACCATATATATGTTATAGTGAAAACAATAATTACTTCTTCTATCTTTTAGGTGCATTATTTCTTTTTATTATTATTTTCTTGAAGCTTTCATTCAAATAAACTGCAAAGTAATTCTGAATCCATAAGCAATTATATCCAATACAGCTATATTAGATGAATATGGATTGTCAAGGATTTAATTCTAACTCTGAATTATACTAATCTGTCCTTAATTGTGCTTTAGAAATACTAAATTAACCAAGAATTCTAAAAATTTGTGATGTTTTCCTAATAAACCAGTAACTAAGGCATCACTTGTTTCATAGGACCTTACATTATAGATGTAGATTCATAGATAAAATATAATACATTTAGTATAATAAATATAACTAAATAGATCTTCTACATAGATAAATTTTAATAGACCTTACAGTTCTCAAATCTTGAAATTGCTGGGAATCTATGTGATAATTAATAAAAATTTGTGTTTATATTCTTTATTGTCATTTTCTTAGTATATACATTGATTCAGTATACAGAAGTAAAATTTTTATATGACAGACATATTTTGTATCACTTTCTTTTTTATAGGGCAGATTGTAAATCACTCATTTCATATTAACCATTTTATGAATCCCAAGAGAGATCATATTCACATACAAATGGCCACGGTCCATTTTTATCACACCAAAGATCATTCAACTTTCCAGTTCGATGTACTGAACCACAATCTTCATTTCCTTCTCCATTATCAGGCTGATTTTGGGCCCATTGAAAATAACCAGTATTTTCAAGAGGTTGACCTGAAATAATTTAATCATACGTAAATCAAGCACAAATGAATGTTGAGACAAACACCTTTAAGCCAAAAGTTTGGAATTCTTGAAAGAAAAATCAACTTTATATGGGAAGTTATTGGTGTATTTTTTTTTATTCCCTAAATTTTATAAAGGTTAAGGTTTAGTATGCCTCCTACTTAGTACTTTTCTCAGCATATTCTTAAGAACTTTAGTCCTATTCTTCCCTTCACAACTAGTGCTTATTATATACTACCGTTTACCTCTTTTGTGATTCACATGATTTATGATATTCTGTATCCATAAATTAATTTTAATTTATTCAGCATTCATGCTATTGTCTCAATAAGGCCATTTGTTAAAGAATGAGGAGAGTAATATTATATTCTATGGAAAAAACTTTGAGCAGTTAAATATGTTATGAAAATATGAGTTAGGTATTATATTAGGCAAACAGTCATAATATACTTTTTCAATTTTTGAGCTCATTTCTTACAAATAATGACCAATGCTAAAGTTCTGAATTTAAATTCTAAGGAAATTAACATATTCTCTGTCCAATATCGCACAACTACTAGGTTATGCATCTTTAAAGAATATATTGTTTCGGTAATGATTAGATGAACAAGGTATTCTTTTTTGACAATCTGCTCTTCAAAAATTTTAATTGTATCAATGCACAATGAACAGTATTTAAAGGTTTTGCAAATTTTTCTACTACTATAATACTTAGTTACTATTACACATACTTAGTTACTATTACACATACTACCTATGTTTAAATGACCTTAGGCTAATTTAATCCTTCTTGCTAATAGTTTCTAAAGCATTTCAATATTTTATCCATAGAATATTAACTGTACCAATAGAGAGCACTTAAGTACTTTAAGAGTACAAACTGTGTTGGGAGAACTTCTGGATGATCAGATGGTAATTGTAAAACATGCAACCAAACTCTCATTGCAAAGAGCTTACAATTTGGGGCTCACTCGGTCAGAATATAGGACATTCTGGATAGTAAAAAGTCAAAAATGCTAATTCTAGAATGATTTAACAGCAAAGAAGAAGTCAATGATACTTACCAAATATTGTAATGTATTCACCATCAACAGCTAGGTCATTGAATCCAACATATGCCCATTCCTTAGCTTTTGGATACCTTGCATAGAGCATTTTTATGACTTCCATTTCTGCTTCTGAATTAACGATTGCTAGATGACCACCTTCATTCATACATGTTGAAGATGCTTGATAATATGTTGGTGATCCTTCTGGATAAAACTTATAGTACCCAACACCAGGAAACAATTCGTAACTTGGAGGTCGAGGAGGTGGAACTAAAGCAATTGTGAAAATAGAATCCAGTGATTATTTATTTCAAACTATGTTAGTTTGAATAAGTAGTCCATAGATATTCTTTTTTAAATAAATGATTATCTGTCTTAAGTAAAATTAAACACTTCTGTTTAACAATCTAACAATTCAACCAACCAAGCATGCAGCTGTGGGGTGAAAGATATTAAGATAAAAAGGAACCGCTACATACATAGTTGCTGTGACAAACTTGCAATTCATTATTTCTTATATATTTCAAGGTTGATTTTGGTAGTTGGAATTTCCCTGTATAATTTTATAGATACAACAATTTTTTAATTCCATATTTAATAAAAAAATTGGCAGTTTTCCAGGATTTGCAAAAATTATTTTAAAGTTTAGGGGATGCTGAAAACATTTTCAGTTTAAAATTTAGTTCCCAGTTCAGCAGCAGAAAAGGATATGAATTAAAGCCACATAGTATTGGAAAATGTAATTTCTAATTTTATCACCTGCTATTTCCACATTGAGCTGGTAATACTGCATTCCTCCCTCTTCTTTCACGCTGCTCCTCACGTTAATCTTCAAATCGGTTAAATTACTTATGAAATGACCGGTTTCATTTCTTCGCAAACTAAAGCATAAGTCCATCGTCCTGTTGGCGTAAAAAATATTTTGGCATTCTGCCACTCTCGACATGGAGACGAGGAGGACAAGAAGATAAACAGCTCCCGTAAATTGAATCATTTTCGTGTGTGATTGAAACAGCTTATATTTGAACTCACAGAGTGGAGGAATCGGCGCGATTTCCAGCGATATTTATACCAAACTTCTCCACTTCAAACCTGCTACAGCGGTCGAAGGTTACTACCCAGGTTGGTTAGTCGCTTTCATTTCCTTTAATCACGTAGACTGGATCTTACAGTCAAGGTCAACTCATCCTCAACAAAGAAGTGATTTTCGGAGCAGTGACTATGGGCAAGATCCTCAAGTCTATCTACGAAAATTTTCAAGTGATGAAGTTATCAAAAGGAATGTCATGTTAATCTCATTAACTTAAATGATTCGGTTTTTTACAGTTTATTTCTAGCAGGGTAATCTAACTTGCAGCATAGAAGCATGCAGTCAGACGATAAGTTATATACCCCGCCTTCTTTCCCTGAACTTATTTATCTCATACAATTTAGGTTTTCACTCCTCCATGTCCATGAGCATACCGGTATATTTCATGCTATTCTCCTTTTATCTCATTATATTTTTCTTAATATGTCATTACATCTACGTAATTACCCTGCCAGTTGACTATCGGGAAGGGGGTATAAACACCGAGCGATCGTCTTACTTCTTTTGCTTGCTGCTATTGCGTATCGCTCGTGGAAAGAATGAGATATTAGAATGATTTGCCCTTTCGCTTAAATCTCTTATTTACGTTCACCGTCGAATAGGTTGGAGTAGCTGGGGTTCGCGTTATGTCAACGACGTTTTCTTAATCACTAAATAGCTGAAGATTCTCACGCGAGTACTGCAGGGCAACAATGCACAGTAATAAAGCTCAAGGTCTACCGAGCATTCTCCGATAGCGTTTTATGCTAATGATGCTGGGTCTCCTTTACCTTAAGGCGAGACTAAACAACAGCCTTGGGGCGCCATGACTAGGAAGTGCCGTATATTTGTCACCAATCAAGCAATAATATTTACAAAGCTACATCGCATGCGCTCCTTTATCTGCGAATATTTCACCGTTCCGATGGAATTCAGGAAGTTGTATGTCATAACCTTCAACCAACGAGCAGTGCTTTCTGGGATGGATTCGATCGAAAACTGAGTACGGGGTATTGCGTGACGAAATTTAAGTTTGTACGCAAGTGATCTGTGAAGAACGAATGTTTGAGTTCTATGTTTATGGGTTTATTTCTTTACATACGTGGATGGATACATTCGTTGATGTTCCTCTTCTTTCCAACTTCACTTTCTCTCCAATGACTGCGTATGGTTCTTTCATTTAATGCCCTCCTTGTTTTTATTCTTTTTTGATTTTCTTCGAAATATCATGGGGAACGTGTTTTGACTAGACCTTTCAATGAATGGCCAATTATCAGTATATCTTTAGGATGACCGTCAGGATCATCTTCAGGATGAGATGATTTTTATAGATGTGACTTCAGTTTCACTCATAATGAATTTAGTTTCTTGTAATTTCCCATCCTACTCGTCTTGATTTTTGGTTTTACTTTTAAGGGAAATTGAAAGCTTTCGGCACTTAAGCAGAAGTACTATTTTTTCTGTTTGGGCGAATCTACCTTTCAAGAACTGCATGCAGAAAGGTGTTTGGGTGGTCGATGGGCTGATTGTCCAGATGCTTAGCAAGGGATGTCGAATCTTTTATGAATCCATATGTTCACGCGCTGGCCATTTCAATCCTCCCGCCTAACCCGCTTTCCTCTCCCTCTCACCAACCCGGGCCGGGGCATTATGGGTAGGGGGCGGAGTTTTTTGTGTAAAAGCAGTGTGTACTACTTACGCCGGAGGACCATCCAGCCCGGAAAAATGGTGAGCTCTCCCACATAAAAGACCATAACGTCCCGTTCTTCTCGAAACATTTGGTGCCGAAACCCGGGAATTTAGATGTGATGGGGATTTTTTAGTTTTGTTTGTGAATCAACATGGTTTGATGAGGGCTGTAACGTAGTTTCCTAGCGTTCCATTCTGGTGCAATTTATTTCCTATAAGCATTTGGAGGGGCGTATTATGTTACATTGCCGAATCCGGAAGAGCAGAAAGGGGAAGCCGCTCAGACACGAGAGCAATTTAGTTCCCGATTAAAGTTAATGAGATTCAAAAGGGATGTGTTCGGGGCTACTATTATGGCGGCGAAAGATTTGTCCATGGAAGTAGCTGAAGTCCCTCTCGAGCTCGTCGAACGTGATAAAGTTGGAATATTTAAGGCCCGATGTGCAGAATTATCAAGTGTTTACACTAATTTCCAGGTTCATCAGGACCAAATTGTGGAATTCTGCCATAGATCAGGGCAAGTAGACTTTTTACGTCTCGATGTTGAAAGAGCTCGAGAAGTTGAATCGGAGTATTACCAAACGCTCGCGGTGCGTGATTTAATAGAAGCTAAGCAGGAGTCAAGGGCCGAGGAACGGCCTATTGCGGTGCATCATTCACCTTCGTCTCAAAGGTGTTCCTTGCCGAAAATCAAAATTCCGCAGTTTTCTGGCGCATTTACGGACTGGGAGGCTTTTC
>KZ309869.1:25194-68162 GCA_000376725.2 Ladona fulva
GGAAGTCGAGAATTTTTCGTAAAATGCATTGAAGAAAGGACATGCTGGCTATCTTCCGTCTTATTTGCTTTGGAAAAAACTTCCAGCGGGAAAGTTTCTCAGAAAATAGTGAAATTATTTTATTTGAAGTTTCAACGTCATAAGTTTATAACTAACCCGAGAAAAACAATTTTTCTTTCGGAGGTAACGCCGTTCATGGCGCGGGCTGCGATCCTTCGAGCGGCTATCTCTGCGATGTGAACAATCTTCCTGCTGTTTCGATTGTTTTTCATGATACTGTTAATTAAACGATCAATTAGCATTTAAATACCAACATATCATTGATTTATTAAAATATGGTAAAGTTTCCCATCTTCCAATCTTTTCTAAACGATTCTACTTCGCTACACTCCCTGCCAACTTCCTTTTCGCAGTAGGTAAGTAGTTGCTGAGGATAACTTTGTTAACATTAATTTGAACAGCCACTGCATTTAACAAAATGTTTGAATTCCCTTAACTGAGAATTACTGTTAGTTTCCTCAGTATTCTGTCGTTGTACTAATATGTCCGCACGAAACTCGTTTCGCAGAAAGCCCTTTATCATTCAAAAGTCTTCGTGGCTTTATTCACAATATACAGCATGCATTGAACTATTATATACCTANCCCTTCCCCTCTCCTCTCTTTACCTAGCCAAATTTTCCATGATTCCCTGTCCCCTCCCCTCCCTCCTCCCCCTTAAACTTTTCTATATATACTATGGAGAAATTTGTAAAATTTGCCTGAAGATGTAAGACCCTCTTACGAAACCGGTCGCGAAATAAACACCTGTGGAAAATTACAAAGTATTTCAATTTCATTTAGTATGGCTTTCCACCAAGTAACGCCTGAGCATATCGATTTTATCTTCTGCTTCTTCAGTTGGGGTATAGGCATTTATAAATGTGATATAGGAGAACTTGCCCTTAATTCGTAGTCTGCAAATTCTTTCATTTACTGCTTGAAATCCCAAAAAGGTCATTTTCATTCTTTTGGATACAAAAACCCTGTGCCATGCCACCCTCTTCTTTCTATATTACCGCTGTAATAGAAGGTAAAAGTCCATCTTACTTCTTGAACACCAGTGACGTCTACACTGTATTTTACCAGTCCATTTGCTATTTCATGTATCTTTCATGGTTGCAGCATGGTTAGTACATTCCACGTTCCTATGTTTATTTCGTGTCCATTATCGAGCACTTGATACTTCGCTTTTGTCGCTTTCTGATCATCCGTCTGGCTTGATTCGTGAAAGTACTCTCAACGATAATTTTTTTACAAGATGGGTAGTTGGCTCCATGCCTATCCCCCGACCTTGAGGACCAGGAGATTGGAGTCTCTCTCTCCAGCCAGCTTCTTTTACTACAGCTGTAGATCCTGGCCTGACCTTGGTGTACTTTTGGAGTGGCCTTCTCCAAGCCCTTGGGGATTCAACCCTCACCACACTAGGCTCAATTTTACCCCGGCTTTTCTCCTTTGGGTGACCCTCCCAGGAGCTTAGTCTCCCGCTGGCATCGCTTTTAAAAAATGTACAATTTGAGATCTCAATTGCGAATTCTTGCACAATATCATCAATAGTAAGTCCATCACAAATTTCATTCTCTGAGCTGATTAGAGCCAATCTGTTAATCCTGCCTTGGCTTATCGATGAAAGCAAACGTTTCTTGAGCAATTTGAATTTCCAGAATGATCGCTTCCCAGCAGCAACAGTCACCGGAAGTGTTAATAAACCACGCAAAGCTATTTGGGAATTAGGAAAGACTCTGATCAAATCTCCAGTAAAGATATATTCCCAAACCTGAAAAGTATTTATTTTTGGTAGCAGAAAATGTTTTATTGATTCCAATTCTTTGATAAAAATCCGCTGCATAAATATTCCTTTCTCGTCTTGAGTTATCCACAATTATTTCCTCTAAATGTCTGCCAATGTTTAATTTTACATCTAAATCTTTCCTATTTAAGTTCTGTGTTTCACATGTAAAACAACAAATAATGTTGGTGTAATAATAATAATGGTTTGCTACTATTCTGTAGCCGCCCTGGTGCGGTGCACCCACAAGACGGTTCTGCTGCCTCCAATATCGACGGAACGTAATTTAAATCGATTATTAAAACTTCAGTATTTAAATTCATAACTTCATCGGAGTATGTTTTTTGCGGACATTTTTTGGTGGGAAGTGGAATGAAATTCTAAAGTTAACCTCGGTTCATATGTACTTGGAATAGGAGGAAAGGTTACAAAATCATGAGACAGCAGACTGAAGAAAGTACTTTCGATATTCCCCGTTCTCAAGTAGCCCCTGCTTCAGAAACTCAGGAGACCCAAATCAGAAGCCCCACTACGCAGAGTTCCATCTCACAGTCTTTCGCTGACAATTTCATGCAGCGTGTGATCTCAATCCCCTCCTATCGAATCCAGCAGTTGCAATAAGTGAACGTCTGAAGACACCCGGCCTAGAAAGCAAGCTGGATTCCAAAGGGGATTGAGATCATACGCTGCATAAAATTATGCATTACCCTCACAAACGTTTTGTTGACCAAAGAAAGGATGGGATATTTCTTCCAATCCTCCTTTGATGTGTAAAAGGGTCATTTTTGCGCAGTTCCAGTCCTTTGAGATTCTCTCAGAAAAAATATAGTGGAGAATTGCTCTCCCAAGTCTCATATTCGGCCAATACCGGACCTACTTTTTCTTTCTTCGTCTGTTGATGTCCACTCATTTATTAGTAACAGACCGAAATCATAATCATCGAGCCGGATGCCAGTTAAAGCCACATCCCATCCACCAATAATTACCAAAAGCTATGGAGAGGGTACGAGAATTAGTAATTAGTAGATTAGTAATATTAGATGAGGAGTGAGGTAGTTTTACCTTGTCAATGAGCTGCTATGTTAGGAACACGTGCATAAAATTAGCCAAATAAATAGTTTTCATAGAGTCCAAGGATAGTGTAGCGTAATAAATGCCACTATTTTTATTTTAGCAATACAATACATAGGATTTTCTTTGGGAGTATACATTTTTCCTCAGCAAAGCATGGAATGGGACAGTGAGGAAAATCGCCCAGCAACGGAGACAGTATACATCAGCCAATCAGGATACAACAGTCACTTGAAAAAGTGAGAGGCAACCAGAGGCGAGGTATATAAGGACGACCCCTCGGCTTTTCTCGACACCCTGAAGATGGCTGCGAAGTTTGCGGCCGAAACGTCGGTGGAAATCGACCCTATCACCCAGCTGTTTACCCGAGAAGACTTTCTACAAAGACAAACTACTTCACTCCTCGTCTTGCCCAGTAAGCCTCATTTCCTTCTTATAGCTCTTCGTAGCTACGGAGATAAGGCGTTTGGGCTGAATACCTTACAGACAGACAATCAATATTCAAGCGGTGCTAAATTTATTCATTTCTCAGCAGTTATCTGCGAGAGTAAGGTCCGCACATTCTTAGGGCGTCCTTTAAAGAAACATTTCCCGGCCCAATTATTATTTGCGGTTGAGAAAATGCAGACCCAGCGTTTCCTTATTGCGAAAAAAAAAATTTGCGGTGAGTCACGAATGCCCGTGGCACGGCTTGGGAAAGTTCCCAAACAAAAAAGTACAGTTACGTAGGAAGGAAATGCCCTGACGTTGATGGCGATCCTCAATCCTGCGCTGCATCCGGGAATGCGCTGCGATTCCCGGGAAATAGAGAATCCATAGGGGACGATATTTTAAGACCTATTGCACCTAACTGTAAATACGCTCTACTTTATAAAACGCATGCCAAGTACAGTGAATATTACTTACGAACAAAATTCGTTCAAGACCGGAGTTCGTATCTCAAAAAGTGCGTATCTCGAAACACAGTTTTTCATTCTATCTTATGGTAAATCCATTCATCTTGGGAGTTTTGGAAAAAAACGTTATTTAAACATCTGCAGGTTGCGGTGTGATCCCTGAGAGAAAAATTAATTTGGCCATAATAATTTAAATCATTTTTGGTTATATACAAACATGTTCGAACAATTATAAACATATCTAGAAAAGAGAACCGACCTCTTTGGTCGATTTCTCTATCAGAACGTCTTCTTCTGAAAATGCCAAAGAAAAACGTAAACAAAGCAGAGAGGACTGTGTAAGTGATTTCCGATCGGACATCGCAATCATTTTAGGGATATTACCTGCTTAAAATCCCTTATATAGGTAGAATAATTGGCTTAAATATTGCGTATTAAATACACGAGGTAAGCGTAGAGAGAGTAACGAGTAGTTACCACCGTAGATTTTCCATCTTTATCAAAAGAAAATGTCATAGGAATCACATTATCTTTTTTTAGTTCTCTACTGTAATAGAGGAATATTAAGGTGATGCAGGTAAATTGTGTCAAATTGTGTACATTTTTGTAAATTCTTTCAAGTTAGACAAAAAGTGGCGCCAGGGAGAGGTTTATTGCATCGGCATCCGATTATCAAAGCACCACAGTTCATTGGTCGAAATTAAATTCGATCCCTGAGGTTACAATAGAATAAGAAGAGAGTTCGTAAATTGAGCGATTCGTAAGCAATCACTTCGGAGAGAATCCTCTCCACTGATCGTCAAATTCCAACTACTTGGTTGTGTCTAAAATTGAGCTTCTTCAATAGAAAATTAAATCACACTTTGGTTAGCAAAGACCACATTTCTTTCTCTCTCCATCATCCTTGTTTATCGCTCTTTTATTTTGCTTGCGATCCATTAACTTTTCAAGGATTGACGCAATTCGCAACCGTTTAGTTGGAGTAGAATCTAACGCATAGTTTTCTTGAGAACTAATAAGAGGAATAAATTTTATGTAAAATTTGATGCTTTTTAAATAAAATATTTCATCAGGCCGTGCCTAAATTATTTTTCACGAAACAGTGTTTCTTTTTATACCAACTTAATCGTTAAAATACGAAACCCAAATACTGTGTATAATTTTATAATTTCATTCAGTAAAGTAATTGATATCAAAAGTTTTCTAATTTACTTATCATCTTAATGATGAATATAATGAAGAAAATTCCACAAGAAAGTGCAGGAAAAGGGCAAAGGCGACTTTGCACGTAAAAATGCGTATGCGTAGAATGCGTAACCTATATGTACAGAAACACGTCGCAGTTTTTTAACACCGATCTCTAAACCAAATAACAATTTTTTTGCAACTTCTAGCGTCGCCATTTTGTAAGGTTCAACAATGAGAATTCTAAAAAACTCTCCCGAATGGCTTACAAAAACTTCATCTGTATCTATATAGATGCCCTGCAAGCCGCTTCTCGGTGCAAACACCAAGCTTTCGAGTTACCTCTTTAGCATGTCGCTGTCACGGATCGGAAAGAATGAGAATTAAAACAGATAGTTACTTCTGGTCGTTCTTTCCGCATAGCATCGCAGAAGCTAATAGAGTAGATTAGGGAAGGTGTTAATACAACCCCAGGCACTGTAAACTTGCGGGGTACAAATTTAAATCTACACAAATGCCCAGCAGGTCGCCTTTCTCTATCTATCAGGGCAGGAGGTGTAAACACCAAGAGTTCGAGATGCCGCTTACTGTTGTCGCGTATCGTTCGCGGAAAGAAAACGACTTGTTCTCGCATCTATTTCTATCATTTTACGCTCAGATCAGCAGAAAAAGGTCGCGTATCAACGATTCCTGCAAATGCACTTTCTCTGAATTTATCCGTATATAAATTTGGAAAAAGTCTTTTTCGGGAAAAGTTAATTTTGGAAAGGGATTTCTGGTTTATCTTCTTTGGAAAATATTTCATATTGCTTTTGGTGAAATTGATTTTTTTATGGAACTGACTGTTGGATCAAAATACCTTATCTGGGTTATACTTACTCTTATTTATTATACTTGTATTTTTTTCCTTTTAACTACAGTGACACCTCGACTTATGAACTTAATTCTTTCCAGGCTGGAGTTTGTCTCTTAAAACGTTCGTTTCTCGACACCCAGTTTTCCATTGTATCTTACAGTAAATCAATTAATCTGTTCTGTCTTGGGAATAAAAAAAAAGTTATTTAAAAATCTGCAGGTTGCAATATGATTCCTGAGAATATAGTCTTTGAGCGATTATGAAGATATGTAGTAAAAAAAGGTCTTATCTAAAACCGACCTCTTTGGTCGANGGAACTCGGTGTATGGATGGCGGTGTGTTGCAGGAGGTGTACAATACCTTAGTTAATCTATCTTACATTAAGCTTGCAGTATGCAAGCAACTTTTACTCGTCTCTTTATATAGACGCTTCTCCGGATATATATATACATATAGGATACTAAAGGCGAGGTAGTTCAGAAATTACCTATGAATGGATCAACCAATTCCAACCTAATGACTTCCCTCCCTTCACAACTAAACTTGAAGTCCTCACAATCTTACAGTCCCTAAACACCAAAAAATCTCCTGGACCTGACCAATTTTCCAAAAAATACTCAAGTTGCTTTCCAAATCTCCTACCTTCTTAAACATTCTAGTCAACCTTTTCAACTCATGCATCAAAAATTGTTATTTTCCTTCCACCTGGAAATTAGGCACTGTTGTTCTCATCCCAAAACCCGGCAAAAATGCAACACTAATTACCAACTACAGACCGATCACCCTTTTATCCTCATTATCCAAAGTCTTCGAAAAAATTATCTTAACCAGACTAGAAACCCACATTAATTCCAACAACATTATCTTCCCCGAACGAATTGGTTTTCGCCCACACCTATCTACATCTCATCAAATTATTCGCTTATTGAAAACCATCACAAAGCAATACCTAAATAAAAACAGTATTACACAAACAGTCTTTTTTGACATAGAGAAGGCTTTTGACAAAATTTGGCACCAGGGTTTAATCTTCAAACTGCTAAAATTAGACTTTCATCCAGCTCTTTGCAAACTTATTCAAAAATTTCTACACAATAGGAAAATTCAAATCAGAATGCGTAACTACATCTCTTCCATCAAAAACATATCTGCAGGAGTACCACAAGGAATTGTCATTAGTCCCACCCTCTTCAACCTCTTCATCAATGATTTACCTTCCGATACAAAGATTTCTCTACGCCGACGACCTTACAATAGCCTCTTCATCCCCCTCACCTGAACTTCAACAACCAGAATTAACCAATATATTTCCAACCTCAAAACCTGGCTTCAAACTTGGCATCTAAAAATCAACCATTGCAAAAGTGTAAACCTAGTATTTTCCTTCAAATCCAAAATTCCCCCTGAACTTCCCATAAAACTTAATAATATAGAAATCCCGCAAGCCAATAAAACATAATTCCTTGGTGTGATTATTAATAACAACTTAACTTGGACCGATCATATTAATTATTCTATCAAAAAAGCTCATTTTGCTAAATTCAAAATCAACCCCCTCCTCCACAAAAGTAATAATCTCTCAGCCTCAGTGAAACTAAGACTCATCAATTCCTTTGTTCTGCCACATCTGACCTACGCAGCCGTAGTCACTTTAAATACTACTAAGAGCAACATCAACAAAATAGAAAGATTTTATAACCGTGCAATTAGATCAGTAACGTCAACCAATAGATTAATATCACTCACCGAAATCAAAAAATTCCATAATCTTACCTCTGTTTCCAACCATGTTGCAAAATCCATAGAAAAATTTCAGGTCAATCTCCAAAATATCAACAACCCTCTCATTAACTCCCTCTGGAATTACGAGCCACGCAAACGCAGAAAAAAGAGACGGATTAAAGTGCCTAAATTAATCACATATAAATTTAAATTCATTCCCATTCAAAGTAAAAAACGAAGAAGGTAACGACTTGGGAAACCCGCTACCTATGTCACTCCTAGGATCTTGCNTTCCAACTACTTGGTTGTGTCTAAAATTGAGCTTCTTCAATAGAAAATTAAATCACACTTTGGTTAGCAAAGACCACATTTCTTTCTCTCTCCATCATCCTTGTTTATCGCTCTTTTATTTTGCTTGCGATCCATTAACTTTTCAAGGATTGACGCAATTCGCAACCGTTTAGTTGGAGTAGAATCTAACGCATAGTTTTCTTGAGAACTAATAAGAGGAATAAATTTTATGTAAAATTTGATGCTTTTTAAATAAAATATTTCATCAGGCCGTGCCTAAATTATTTTTCACGAAACAGTGTTTCTTTTTATACCAACTTAATCGTTAAAATACGAAACCCAAATACTGTGTATAATTTTATAATTTCATTCAGTAAAGTAATTGATATCAAAAGTTTTCTAATTTACTTATCATCTTAATGATGAATATAATGAAGAAAATTCCACAAGAAAGTGCAGGAAAAGGGCAAAGGCGACTTTGCACGTAAAAATGCGTATGCGTAGAATGCGTAACCTATATGTACAGAAACACGTCGCAGTTTTTTAACACCGATCTCTAAACCAAATAACAATTTTTTTGCAACTTCTAGCGTCGCCATTTTGTAAGGTTCAACAATGAGAATTCTAAAAAACTCTCCCGAATGGCTTACAAAAACTTCATCTGTATCTATATAGATGCCCTGCAAGCCGCTTCTCGGTGCAAACACCAAGCTTTCGAGTTACCTCTTTAGCATGTCGCTGTCACGGATCGGAAAGAATGAGAATTAAAACAGATAGTTACTTCTGGTCGTTCTTTCCGCATAGCATCGCAGAAGCTAATAGAGTAGATTAGGGAAGGTGTTAATACAACCCCAGGCACTGTAAACTTGCGGGGTACAAATTTAAATCTACACAAATGCCCAGCAGGTCGCCTTTCTCTATCTATCAGGGCAGGAGGTGTAAACACCAAGAGTTCGAGATGCCGCTTACTGTTGTCGCGTATCGTTCGCGGAAAGAAAACGACTTGTTCTCGCATCTATTTCTATCATTTTACGCTCAGATCAGCAGAAAAAGGTCGCGTATCAACGATTCCTGCAAATGCACTTTCTCTGAATTTATCCGTATATAAATTTGGAAAAAGTCTTTTTCGGGAAAAGTTAATTTTGGAAAGGGATTTCTGGTTTATCTTCTTTGGAAAATATTTCATATTGCTTTTGGTGAAATTGATTTTTTTATGGAACTGACTGTTGGATCAAAATACCTTATCTGGGTTATACTTACTCTTATTTATTATACTTGTATTTTTTTCCTTTTAACTACAGTGACACCTCGACTTATGAACTTAATTCTTTCCAGGCTGGAGTTTGTCTCTTAAAACGTTCGTTTCTCGACACCCAGTTTTCCATTGTATCTTACAGTAAATCAATTAATCTGTTCTGTCTTGGGAATAAAAAAAAAGTTATTTAAAAATCTGCAGGTTGCAATATGATTCCTGAGAATATAGTCTTTGAGCGATTATGAAGATATGTAGTAAAAAAAGGTCTTATCTAAAACCGACCTCTTTGGTCGATTTCTCTATCAGAACGTCTTCTTCTGAAAATGCAAAGGAAAAACGTAAACAAAGCAGAGAGGACTGTGTAAGTGAAATCCGATCGGATTCTAAATACTGAGACAGCGCATTCATTTTAGGGATATTTCCTGCCTAAATTCCCTTATATTGGTAGAGTAATTGGCTTAAATATTGCGTATTAAATGAACACGAGGTAAGCCTAGTGCGAGTAGCAAAGAGGCCCCTCTTTCTACGAGCTATCTCTATAGCTTTTTCATCTTTATCAAAATAGAATATCATAGGAATCAAACTATCTTTTTCAGTTTTTGCTTTAATAGAGGGAGATAAAGACGATGCACGTAAATTGTGTAAATTTTTGTAAATTGTATCATATTAGACAAAATGTTCTACTAGGGAGAGTTTTATTGCGTGCCCATCAACATGCACTTGCGCACACAGTACTCCGGATTATAAAAGCACTTCGGTTCGTATGTCGAAATTAACTTCGTATATTGAGGTCACAATGCAATACGAAAACAGTTATTGTGTAGAAAAATTCGTATGTGGAGCGCTTCGTAAGTCGAGGTACTACTGTATTTAATTTTTTAAAAAGCACTGCATCATTGGCTCTCATTATAGCAATATGAGTAGCCTTCAGCGCCCCATCGAAAGAATTCAGAACCCGGAAATTGACGTAATCCTGCTTCTGCAAAATTACAACGGTTCTTGCCAAAGCGTAGTTTGTCTATTTTATTTCATTAGGGGGTGAATTTCCCCTCCAGTTCCCTGGGAAACACCCTAGCTCACCTGCTCCCCTCCGCACAAACTGTTAGTTGGTACGCAGCGGCCGGTGGACTCAGTTCCTAACTGTTCGTCGCAAGAGACGCATCCTCTGGAAGCATTGACCTCCGACAGGAAAACGTGAGTGCTCCTTCTTTCTTCACTGACACACACACATATATTATACATACTATATATNGAGAATGTGATTGGCTCCGCATACTGTACCACTGTAACAACTGGTAGATTAGACTTTGCCTTTGAAATATGTGATTATTTAACAGTTTTATTTAAAGTATCTTCGTGCAAACAAAATATTTCATCATGCATGGTTAGAAATATTTTAAGTTACACACACACGCACCCACACGCACACACACCCACCTATATATAAGTTTTTAACAAATCTGTTTAACTTATTAAATTAACTTTTAACTTAACAAATTAAAATAAATCGGTTTCTACTACCAAAGGGTTGTCGGTTATGTTATTCTGTATTGTGGCGTATTTTTCACGAAAAGGCTCTTTCTTATAGTATTCTACATTCCGACCAAATTCCCTCAATTTCAATATTTCGCGACCTTGTATCGTCCTAAATTCCTCTGCAGCATTCCTTATTCCTGCGTACATTTAAGGAACGTTTTACTTGAACAGATATTCTTGCATACTTCTCCTTTATTACTATTTTTTCTTGCATATTTTTCTTTTGGTAAAATCGGTTACTGAGAACAGCTCAGGCGTTGAACTCTCCAGTTTTTTTCCGAAACACGAGAGATAACTCTATGCAGATCACTTCAATCTCCGGAGGAGTTCACCCGCAGCTGAGGCGATAACGGTTCCTCTGCCCCCTCGCGGTTTCCACCGATCACCGCGGAGGCGCTTTCGGGAAGGTCAAACACCGAAAGATTTTGGTCCTCTTCGCGTAGTTCGGGAGCAAGATAAAGTTATTTTGTTGTCTCTCTTACGCTAAATACACGTCCCGGAATAGTCTCTGGCAAATCATTCTTCATCACTTCCATGTTTTAGTGCTTAAAATTCAGAGGCTTCAAAACCATAAGCAATAAGATATTGTTCTTCTCCATAAACCGAAAGACTGAAAATGACGTAAATTATGACGTCTTATCAACAGAAATTACTTAAGATGTCATTTTAAATATATTGTTTTAATCAAATATTGCGATGTTTCAATCCTGCAGCATCCAGAATGTTCTACTCATCCCATTAGAGCTGGCCTGAGTTATGCCCGGGGGATTTCAAGGTTACATTTTTTTCAAAGCCGCGAACTTTCACAAAGAAGCCGTTACTTTTTTAATTCGGAACTAAGATTTACGTTACGATGATAAAAATAAGATTTCGTGGAATTTTCCTTCCGATGGTTGCCGTATGGAATCCGTACCCTAATTCAATTTCTGAAATATGCCACATACTGTCAAGACTATTTTTACGTGCATTATTACGGAAAAAAGGCACAAGTCGAAGATGCGGGCATTGGATGGATGCAAATCCTTCAGCGCGATCGCGTTTAATGATTTGCGAAGATTCAAAATCGTGCAGATCGCGAATCTCTGGATTATGTTAAACATTGATTGTGACATAAGTTGATGAATGCACAGACGCCTAGAAGATAATTCCATTTTTATAAAAAAACTCGATTGCGGATCCTCAACTCCATATTTAATATTGAGTTTCTCCCCCTGATTCTCGAAGGGCAAAAAATACATTTTCAAATCTCTTTTTGCGATATCTTTCTAAAAATTGACGGATTGGTTTTTCGATAATTAAAAAAAACTGAATGCTGAAAAACTGAAAAACTTTACTGCAGTAAAGGGATGTAATGGTAGAGAAAGCGAGAGCAGGTAAAGAGTAATAAGGGAATGAGGCAATTATTGAAAGAGTAAAGGAAAGCCTCACAGAGCCGGCGATTTTTAATATGTAATTTCGTACGGCATAAGGATTTTTGTCCCTATAGCCCCAGGTTCAATGCTAGCACAATTGGACAATTCGTATGACCCAATTTGCAAAATTTCCTGGTAAGATATCTCGTTGGAATCCACATTATCGATAGAAAATACAGATTTCTATCGTATGCCTTAAAGATGTTTGCACTAGTCGCCACAAGTTCGATGTTAGGAAACATCAAATTTCACCCACAAGGGTTATACGCCCACGTGTTTTTCAATTTTTTTTTCGGGGTAATACGAGTAGGCTACTTATTATTCACCTGACTGTCCCCGGTTCAACTCCAGACGTTGAAAACTATGTCCATAAGAAACGCATGTAAAACCTACTTTTTTCGTGTTTTCTTTCATTTGCAAAATTAAATCAGAAAGAAAGCCGTACGAAATCGAGACAAGCATCAAAGGAAGGAATATTCTTATTTTGGCCGTGGAACATCAAATCGAAAATGCGAGAATTTTGATGAAATAGACGCACATTTTGTGGTTGTATAGAACCGGTCTCCCTGATGACAATTTCCATTGAATAATCCGAGCTCACGCATTTGCATATTTTCACCGTCGAGAATCAAAGGGTACTTCAGCTACTTTCCAATAACGCAAACGAGTTTGAAGCATTTAAATTGCACATACCATTTCACTTTCTTCCGTTCCTTAAAGTGTTCATCGCGTTTCCTATTAGAGAGGAGTCCTTCTTGAGAGAGGATGTGCCCTAACGGATTGTTAGGCGGACAGAAATGGGAGACGCCGAACGATTTCCGAAAAAGGAATGAAGACGCCGTGTCTGGGAATAATTTCGTTGTAAGGGATTGAATGATTTGGTTTCCACGCATTTCCAGTCCCTTTTAGTAATGCAAGCAGAATAATGAAACGGCAAATTCCGATCCATGCAAAGTTGTTAACATTTCTATCACCATGGCAGTAGTTTTAACGGTTTCGGTTGCCGTGGACAATATCTATTCAAATTAGATGTCAGGGAAGTCATTAGCCCCAAGGCTGGTCGGATGCTCCGCCTTTCCACAGAGAATGGCGTATACTAAGCTAAATGGGGAGTTAGATAGCCTTTTCCTTGTTTGTTAAAGAATTTCTGTTGTGTTGAAGATAGAATCGATTTTTCGATTGTTCATTGATCCCATGAAAACGTGACCTACACATTATAAACAGCTTAAAATTCTGAAGTGCATTTTGCCTAGTAATTGGTTAAATAGGAATTTAGGAATGCCATAGATCCTCTGAGAATGTGATTGGCTCCGCATACTGTACCACTGTAACAACTGGTAGATTAGACTTTGCCTTTGAAATATGTGATTATTTAACAGTTTTATTTAAAGTATCTTCGTGCAAACAAAATATTTCATCATGCATGGTTAGAAATATTTTAAGTAGTTAAACAATGAATTAAATTCCATCTTTTCCCATCATTGTCCAGAATCTTCAATTCCGTGGCTATGTCAGTGTTTATTTCATTACGGTATTTTAAAACAAACATCAAGCACTCTCAAAACCACGGTTGTGGAGCAAATGACCCAATGTCCATAATGTGGTCCGCCGGAGAAATTAAACCAACCCTCCAGTTATTGCATATTCATCTAAATGTATTTCCATTTTGCTGATAAATCAACATTGGTAGAAAAGATATATGTTACTCTTTAAAAAAAGGCCAATTAATTGACTTTTTCGTCTTTAATTTACTTCGTGCATCGAATGTCTTGTTAATGCACTTAGCGGCGTACACATAAATATTAACTAACCATGCGGAAATACGAAAAGAGGACACGTTGTATGGATTAAATTCGCTATGTTCGAGTTTAATGAATGAGTAAATATTCGAAATATTGATTGGTAATCCCTGACATAGAAAGTTCCTAATTTAAACTTTTCGGACAACAATATCGTAGGTGGTGAAAACCATAAATTGTTTTAAACAATATCAATTTACAAATTTCAATGTCTGGCAATTGAAGCGTTTTATCCACTGAAACATTCAAAAGTAGTTTTGATTTAAATATATCAACTGAACTCACATTTATGTACCACGTGGTAAGTGAAATTAATAAGGAAAAGGGTTTTAAGTACTTGGCACGATAAGGCGTGCACCTAGGAAAATTCCCAACGACATGATCCGTCAGACTTTTTACATGTCCGTTTCTCCTCGAGAAATAAAATTAAATTAACAGTTCTGAGAATTATTATACTGATCTTTTTAAAGCAAAACTGCTTTATCTCTTCGGTCGGATATGAGATGAACGCGATTCGCTGGAATTTGATTACTTTCCGATCAATAACTCTGAGAAAGGAAATACCGAAATTAGGAATATGTTATGTTCTTATTCAGTGATTCATTTTCGTCAACCGCGAAATTGACGACGAAGCAAACAGATCTAATGTACCATTAAATTGAAAAGATATTATTTAAAACGTTCTCAACATACCAGTGCTAAGAAAATCTCTCAATTCAACTTATGAAATTTCAAGTAACACTAATTTCACATCATCATTCATGAGCATTTGCGTCGGTATAAACAAAACTTGTTCACTACAGACGCTTAAACAAAAAAGGAAGGATATTGTTAGAAATTCATTTATCGATAAATATGATTTCTTTATTACTTTACTTCAGTCAAAAATATAAAGGACAGCTATGGTTAGATGAAATATACTTTTAAATAACACAGCCAGATAATGTGTAAAAATTATTAATCTTAATTCCGAACATTAATGCATCCATAGTATTAGTCAGGCTGGTGCTAGTGCTGCCTCCTAGGCGTCAACAATTGTAAACCCGAGCACCAATTCAGAAAGTGATTTCCCGTTTATATCATCAAAGTTCTCGCAATCTTGAATCGAATAGTTTTCTTGGGCCTTACAGCTTCGTAGAATCATAATGCAGTCTGTTTCACATCAAACCGTTTCTGAGATAGAGACGGACAATTCGGGAAGGATATATAATGTATGGCGAAGATTGGGCTATCAAGCAGGTGATTTCTGGTTGGTCGTTTCGACGGCCTCGAAGGTGTTCCTTGGGGTGATGAAGGTGATCCTCAGGGCAGAGATGTCGACACGTCCGTATCGGGGGTTTATATATTAAATCAGAGATTTGGTATAAAAACTCCTGTGAATATATATATTTATATTTATTTGTTGATTTATATTTATATATATCCGTTTGGTATATAATCGTCTGCTGAGGATGGTTGCCATCGAAACGATAGCACGTGTTTGACAGATTCTTCGCCAAAACCTTCAGCAGGAAATCCTTTGATATATGGCATGATAATATGTTGTTGTTAAATCCTTGAATATTGCTCTCAAGCCCAAGTTCTTAACGAATTGAAATACATTACGTTACATGCGGTGAGAAGAACAACATATTCGGCGAGGTACATTTACCATAACTTCCAACGGAATTCAGTCAGGTAAATTGAAAGTGACCCTCACCGTTTGCAATGCCTTTTTTCCTCATAGGCTGCCTATGTCGAGGAATCTTTCAGTTACGATAGAATGTAGGAGTGGTATTGCAAGACTTTTAGTAGAAGTGTAGAAAAATAACTGAAGAATTAGTTGGTTCTTCTCTGAATGCCTCCAATGTCCACATCTCCAATAAAAACCAAGTCTCACGACTTTTTCTCGAAAAATCTCCTCCGGAAAATCGTCAGCAAAAAGTGGCAAAGGGAACGGCACAAGAAAACAGTTATCAAGACGAACGGGACTCATCCGTGCTGACTACTAAACTCACGGATTCTCCGAAATGTTGACTTTCGAATCTTTGGGTTGGCCCTTCAATTTATGAGCGAAAACACAATTTCATAGTATGTTCAGTTTGACATATTGAGAGAGGCGTCAGAAAAAGGATTTTAGGGAAATGTCATATTCGGAGGGAGGGTGAATATCTATATCAGGTTGTAAGGACAAACTTACAAAATGTTTGATTGATTTTTCTAACTGAGGAAATTACGTAAAAAGGAGAACAATTTAATATTTATTAGAAGAGATCTAATGGAGAAAGCACTCGATAAGACGGAAGTAATCTATTAGGCACTTTTGCAAGTGCGTCTTTAATCTTCAACTGAATGCCTCCTTCAGTCATAATTATCAATAAATATCTTCAAATATTAATTTTCTTCGAAATAGGGAAAACAATACATTTTCAAGGTATAATAATAACAACATCTTTCATTTACTTACGTCATAATTAAACTGAAATCGAGCGACCAATTCTTGCATCATTATTGCGTCTATTAATGAAAAGTCGCAATAAATACACTCCCTTGAGAATATGATTTTAAAATAGCCTTTCACGACGATATTGACTTTCTGTGAACTTTCTATACACCCCATATACCACAACCGCCATATGTCAAACCATGAAATCCTTAATACTTGCCAAAGGGTATCCACGTATATATATGATAAAGAAAAGTATTATTAGTGATTGATTAATACTTAACGTGTCTTAAATGAAATTCTGTCTTATCAAGAGTAATAATTGTCGAGTTAAATCCAACGGATATAAACTTATCGCATTCATAGGCTTAGTTCCTCGTTATGGTAACTTCACAGAATTGTCAAAAGAGGGAGATCTTTATCCGAAAAGAGTTAATTGAGGAGTTGGAAAGATTTAGTTGTTCAACCAATCGCAGCACTTTGTCTGACGACTGAAACAGGCGAAGTTTGCAACAAACAGCAAACCAAAGTAAATGCAAATGAAGAAGACGACATGCGTATAACGTTGTTTTGAAGATGTGGCTGATATTATGCGTCCTCCCGGTCACGTGTGTTACCTTGTGTTGGTCAGGCCTCATCTGGAATACGGGTGTAGTGTATGGGGTCCTGCAGAAAAGTGGAATTAGAAAAAGCTCAGCGAAAGGCGGTACGTTTCGTGAAAAAATGTAACTACAAACCAGTGAGCAATATCAGATGCTTGAGGACTGGATGGGAATCTCCAGAAGTTAGGTCAAAGAATAAATTTACTAACAACAAAGGATAAATTTACTTAAAAAGTTAAGGGAAGATACTTTCGTGGAAAATGGACCCAATATTATGTTTCCTCCCTGTTACATAGGCCGTTCTGAGAGGAAGATGAGAGAGAGAGAGAGACGCTAGAACGAATCGATTGAAAAACTCATTTTCTCCGCGAACGATACTCGAAAGTAGTCGATGAGGAAAGCAGAGTCATGGTGCATACACATGGCGAAAAGCTGCTTGCAGGGTAGGTATAGATGTAGAAGAAGTGAAGCGTGAATAAAATGACAGGTCAATGGTGCACTTTAAAATGTGCAACAATTAACAACGTAGATAAAAAAGTAAAAGACGAACGATTAAAACAAGCGTGTTCAAGATGAACGTATTGTTAGGAAACAAACAATGGACAGTCAACAATGGTGAAGATAGATCGTGAAAAGTAAACAATGAAGGAAGCCACGATAGCGGTCCGCACTGCATTCCACAAAGCGCATCCCTTAGCCCCGTTATTGACATCGAAAGTGATGGAATTCCATTCAGGTCATTGGTCTTGAACTCGAGGTTATTGCGTCATCCGTAACTCGAAAAATGTTTCCCTCGAACGGAATGACCAGGAAACTTGCTTGATTTTGTATTTTACGAAATTCATTATTTTTACATGTTTTAGCCCTAAAACGACGGCATCAATTCTTATGTTTAATAGGACGAATACAGCATTGCTGCAAGTAATAATGATTGTTTACTATAATTTATAATTACAATTGACAATATCAATAATCTTACTTGCGCTACAATGAGAGGCGAAAATCTCTCATTCCAATGATTATGCCCATTATGACACTGCCCACGTAAAATACCAACTCTCGACTTGGTTAAAGGACTTTGCCCACTTTGTATAAAAAGCAGGTTCGCGATACGAAAATTGAACAAAATGTCATCAGTAACAGTTTAACAGTTGCCAGGAGGGTTACCATACCAATAGGCGATGCTCTGAAATTAATCATCGCTTTTCACCCCATATTTTAATTCTAACTGATAGTTTCCACGACTAATGAAGTTGTTATTTCAGGATATAAATTTATATCTTTTCTAATTCTCCATTTTTATCTTTATTTCTATTTCAATTCTATTTATATCTATTCTTTATTATATGGACATTTTATAATTCCTTGTAATTTGTAACTAATTTGTTGCTTTATTAGTTTTCCTCAATTTTATTTATGTAAATTCAGCACCTCTTATTTTCTGTTCTTGTACTTTCTATAGGAATGTGCATTCAATGTTCTTTGCTTTATACTGACAGTTTACCTGTTCTTATTAAATTTTAGTCGCTATTGTCGGTAGGTTTTTCACACTCTCGTCCTCTATATTCAGCGCTCGGAAATTATTTTCGCCATTGCCCATTGAATCCCGCCACGTTTACGTATCGAGGGGTTGCATAACGTCACAGGATACACAAATACCAACCCTTTATTATTTTTTTTAACAAGAATTTTAACTTTCTTTAGATAATTTAAACGTTAATTTAATTCATGTCATGAACACAGACGGTGAATTAAAAAACGAAAGTTATTTGAGTATCTTTATTTTGTGTTATTAGAGGCGCTACGAAAGACATGAAAATTCTCGTTCAGTGGAACTTCTTCCAAAGAAAAAAGATTTGTCAAATTCCTTAGTATTTGAAATTGATGGAGAGTAACGAGATTTTCCAAGAAAAGGTATTAATGGAACGAATAAAAGAAAGAAATGACAATTAATGAATAAACGAAGTAAAATTAAAAAACGGAAGAACGCAATTCTCGGAGAGATAACGCAGATTTAAATTTTAGAAGGAAATATCAACGGAGGAGACGAAAAAATCTGGCCTGGACTCGAAATCTTTAATTATCGGATGCTTTAGTAAAATACGCTTTCTATATCATGCCGTTTTGGGAAACTTCGTAGGCAAGGAATGTGGCAAGTTAGCGCCATTGCCGTCCGCAAACACTTCATTTCACGTCTCATTTCTGTGCGCGTACAATTGTAGTCTTTCATCGTTAGAATGAAACAATGAGGATTACGATTTATTTCAGTTATCCTTTACGTGCCGATAAAAAATAAAATGTCGGACTTTTCCTTCAATATCCCTTTAGGATGGTCCTGTGCAAACATATTATCGTATTTATTGACAAAATTATAGAAGATGTGAGCTTTTAGCATCCTCTTACATCTACATCTACATAAGTACCCTGCAAGCCGCCTTCCGGCGTGTGGCAGGGGGTGTAAACACCAAGAGTAGAATTACTTCTTTAATTTATTATTATCGCGTATCGTTCGCGGAAAAAAAGTCCCTAAAACGACTTGTCCTCGCGTCTATTTCTCTTATTTTACGCTCACTGTCGGATCGGGCAAAGTAGCAGGGGGGTCGCATAATATCAATTACGTCATCCGAAAATGTATTTCCTCTGAATTTATCTAACAATCGCAGCCTAGCTTCTAATCTCCTTTCTTTCAAGGATTCCCAACCTGCGTCTGTGAGCATTTGCGTTACACTTGCTTCTCTATCGTAGCACTTTTTAACAAAACGTATCGCCTTACGCTGCACTTTCTCGAGTTTGCGAGAGTTCGTTTCATCCGCTGGGTCCCATATACTCGCCGCATATTCCAGATGGGGCTTAACTAACGTGAAATAGCATCGCTCTCTAACTTTTTCATCGCATCTACCTACAATACTCTTTATAAAACCGAGCTTTTTAGTTGCTTTACCGCATATTTTTCGAATGTGTGTGCTCCAGTTTAAGTTAAATTAAATTTAATATCTTTATTTCTATTTGCTCATCACTTGATTGCAGAACTCTTCCCCCAGAATTATCTCCTCCAAGACACTCCTAGAGGTACAATAAAAGCTCTACCCTATTGAAACAAAACTTCAGAATCAGATTAAAGGTTAGGGAGCGATATTATTTCACCTTGGTCATCTGGAATATGCGGCGAGTATATGAGATCCAGCGGATGAAATGAATGCTCGCGAAATCGAGGAAGGCGATGCGATCTGTTAACGAATTCTACGATAGAAAAGCAAGTGATATGAAAATTCTCCCACAGGTTAGGAATCTTTGAAAGAAAGGAGATTAGGCTGCGATTGCTTGATAAATTCAGAGAAAGTACATTTACTGAAGACGTATTGCTTACTTTTCCATCTTGGCACTTCGTAACAATTCGTATCGCCGCCTTGCGCTACACTTTCATGAGTCCGCGGGTACACATTTCATTCGCTGGAGTGTATGTATATACTCGCCACATATTCTAGATGGGACCTGACTACAGTAAAATAACATCGCTCTTTCACCCTTCTACCTAAATACGATTTACAAATCGAGCCTTGCAGTTGCTTTACCGGAGATTTTTAGAATAAACATTTAAATAAACAATTTTTTCTGGAATGGAAACAAAACAGATCCATCGTGTAACACCCACTGCCATACACCATTAGGAGAGCTGTAGGATATTGGCGTATAAAATGAGATGAATCAGCTTTTCTCCGAAAAAATAAGAATCTTCATTGAATTTCGTGTATCATTTAGTGATAAATTCCAATGAAACACCATTTATTATCTGCAAGAGGATACATATAAAATGCCAAAAGGGGTTTTCTTTTTAAAAAAAATGTGCAAAAATTTCCATCCACTTGTGTTTAGAGTGCGGGTTTTTCAGATCGCGGAAATTTCTTCACCATTTCTGTTTGCGTTATACTCCGTCAAGTTAGAGACGACATAAGTGAAACGGGATTCGCGGGTTGCATCCCTGAATTCCAAAGAATCAAAAAATGGATAAATAAATTTTACGAAGTAATTGAAATTTTGACTTTCCTTTGTTTCGCCAAAGCTAAAAAAATGTATTGGAGCAACAAGAAGAAGAACAAGTTTAACCAAAGAGCCACGCGTTCTTGAGGTTCGTCCAAAGAACTTCTTCAGAATCGGCAATGTAAGTCGCAGGCGAACCTTCTGGAAGATTCTAGAGCTCGTGCGTTTACTCTTCCTGTCAAGAGATGTCACTTGTGTTCACAAGACAAAAAACCTATTGGTCTTACTTTGGTAAATATTGCGAAGGGGTCCAAATCATAGCTCGTACACCAATGATCGTACGTTTCTGATTCATACAAGCATTTTAAGTGAAAAAATAAAGGCTGGTGGACCTCTTCGCAATATTTATCCTTACTTTTTACGAACCCTTTATTTTACGATTAAAAACTTACTGGTGCAGTTAGAACATTACACAATATTAGTAAAGGTCCCCGTCAAGCATGTCGAACTCTGTTTAATTTAAAAATACATCTGTTGCAGTAAATATCTGGTCCTCCTAAGACAAGAAGTTTCCGTCTTGTGATAACTATATACATTTATTATTTACTGGTTTATTTGGATAAAGTTAGAATTAATTTGCTAATAACTAAATAAATCTTTGTAGGGAATTATAGCAGAATTCCGAAAAATTAATCCTCGATTTCTATGGACATTTTGTTGCTAGTGAGATCCACATTAACTCACAGCTTTAAAAGCTCTCGGCTCCCGGATAGCCAAGTGGGCAACGCATTCGACTTCAGTGAAAGCGGTCCCGGGTTCGATTCCCGGTGGGTGCTTCCGTGTGAAATTACCTGTCAAAGAACTTAAAACAATACTACTACTACTTTAAAAACGCGTTGGCGTTGATATTTCGTTCGTCTCCCAAACATCTTCCTTTTCTTCCGCCGTAATGTTTCTTTGTCACATTGATCGCAATGGATAAATGTTTCTTAGTAAATAAGAAATACTCTTTAAATGGCTCAATTTAGCCCCTGCGAGTTGCATATTGTACTTTGCATATGCTAGAATCTCAGAAAATTGCATAATTGCCGTCCGCAAACACTTCGTCTCATTTCTGTGCGCGTACAATTGTAGTCTTTCATCGTTAGAATGAAACAATGAGGATTACGATTTATTTCAGTTATCCTTTACGTGCCGATAAAAAATAAAATGTCGGACTTTTCCTTCAATATCCCTTTAGGATGGTCCTGTGCAAACATATTATCGTATTTATTGACAAAATTATAGAAGATGTGAGCTTTTAGCATCCTCTTACATCTACATCTACATAAGTACCCTGCAAGCCGCCTTCCGGCGTGTGGCAGGGGGTGTAAACACCAAGAGTAGAATTACTTCTTTAATTTATTATTATCGCGTATCGTTCGCGGAAAAAAAGTCCCTAAAACGACTTGTCCTCGCGTCTATTTCTCTTATTTTACGCTCACTGTCGGATCGGGCAAAGTAGCAGGGGGGNAAGTTCTCGCAATTTCGAATTTATATGAATGTTTCACAATTAAAATAAGATTTTATGATAATTTTCCTTTCTTTTGGCACTTGTCTCAACTTCGTAGGACCATTGTTTCAATGTCTAATTGAAGTTTGTAAAAGAAACAATCTCTGCAGGATTTTACGTAAATTTCTTATGGAAAAGTATACCAACTGATTTTCTCCGTGCATTAATATGGGATATCTCATCAAGTCGATGTACAACAATTGCCTTGGTCTTCAAAGGGATGGTTTGTTTATGTCCAAATATTTTCACGAAATTTACGTCTATTTTATCAAAGTTCTCGCAATTTAGAAATTAAATGAATGATTCACGACTAAAATAAGAATCTATTATCTTCTTCCTTTCTTGTGATACTTGTCTCAATTTCGTAGGACCATTATTTGTAATTTAATTTTGTTAAAGAAACGACCTCTGCAAGTCATGAAAACGTAATTTACGTTCATCTCTTATGGAAACTTATTATGGGCTCCTGGGTTCGAACCCTAGCCTTTACAGAGATGAGATTAGTTTTCCTGGAGGGTCATCGTAGGAACACAATGCAGTTTTTTTTTCAGATCTCTCAGTCAAGCCATTTCTGAGATAAATATGGGGACGGACAGACGGACGGACGGACAGACTTTTGCTTTATATATATATGATGTCATTAGAACCTGCAGTTAACTCTATATGAACTTATAATCCCCTATTGTCCCCCCATTGCATAAGTTCGAATTCCACAACCACCTTAGTTGCCAAGGGGATGAGTTATTTATTGCTCCAAGATTTTACAAAATAAATACTTTACGCAAGTCATGAAAACGGACTTTATGTGCATTTCTAAAAGAAATGCATAATAGGCTCCATTTGGGTTATATTCTGAAGTAATCTTGATTTCAAAGTGTGACTTGTGACAAAGTAAATACTTACGCTCGTTGGTTTTAATTATTCAATGTTGAAATATTGATTAGAGGGATTTCGTATTATTCTTTCATACATTCCACACAATATATTTTAAGGATAATTTTCAAAAACGTTTCCATTGCTTTCAAAACGTTCCAAACGTTGAAAAACGTTCCAAACGTTGAGAAACGTTCCAAACGTTGAAAAACGTTCCAATTCGTAGGGAATTAGCAAATATCACTTTTGTCGATGTTTCGCACACACTAATTACTTTTACATCTAAAACTCATTTAAGAACAGAAAATTTAATTACAAATATCTACGGTGCTGTAAATAATGTTTTTCTAGTAATTCTTAAGTTCTTAATTTAAACCTTCGGATACCAATATCGAAGGTAATGAAAATCAATTAAAATTTTAAGCAATATACACAAATATACACAAATTTCGGTATCTGGCATTTAAAGCGTTTTGTTACCCTGAAAACATTTAGAATTAGTTTTGATTTAAAGTAGCCAACTTTACTTAAATTCATTTACATCTCGGTAGGTTACAAATATTTCAAATATTTCCCAGAATCAAAGACATTTCTGATTTACACAATTCTTGGTTTTAACTATTGATCATCAAAGCCACTGTACACCAACATTTATTTAAAAAAAGTTAATTTCAATCTTAGATTGTTAAATTGTATCATAATTTGACCATCACTGTAGAGATATAAAAAGCCAAACTTTAATTTTTTTCGCGGCACAATTTTTGGGCGGAGGTAACTTCATTTTAATCCCGATTTCTCGGGCCTTATATTCTCGCGATAAAAAACCAGAATCATGTTTTCAGAGAGATAAAACCATGCTCTTTCTCTTAAAAATATTTTGGCAAAGTTTCGAGAGGGTTTTTTTTTGTAAATGTGAGCTGAATATACCCTATTTTCGGCATCGTAACGAAAATCACAATATTTGCACTCAATTTCTAAACTAATGGTCAGCATTAAGAAAATGAAACTTTTTATTCAAATACTTTGTATAGAGTAGTTATAAGACTCAAAGTTTCGTGTTTATGTTATGTTTATTTCAAAAGATATAAAATGCCAAACTTTAAATTTTTTTCGAGCCACAATTTTTGGGCCGATTTTGCTTCANCTCTTCACTGCATCGTCCCTGGGGAGGGAGGTCAAAGTGGAAAAAATAAATTGGACCGAAGAAATGTCCAGTGGAAAGGTTTCGTCCCCTTTGCGAAGGCATAGGTCACGTTCGCAATTCATCCGCACACCCCAAGGAGATTGGAATCAATTGGGTGTAAGTGGATGGAGAGGAATAAGGAACGTCGTGTTGCCCTTTGTAGAATTACCAGGAAATAGGGGAGATACACGATAAAAGGGAATCCTATGTGCATTAAGGGAACTGGACGAGTCATGCTATAAGAAGGACGTCTCAGGGCGGATGGAGTCTTAAATGGAAACCAATGGATCACAAATCTGTCTGGAAAGTATTCAGCCCTAAGGCCCGTTTGGAAGTGAGAATGAGGCTTACTTGGTAGGATGAGGAATTATAAGTGCTATAAGAATTTTTAAACTAAATCAAGTTCCGTCATGCTTGACGGGGGCGTTTACTAGTTATTTATAATATTTATTCTACTATATGAAAGCATGAAAACCTACTTTACGTACATTTCTTATGGAAAAGTATACTAATGTAACCAATATGCTCTATCTTAACGGTGGAACGCCATAATGATATAAATATGAAAGTACTTGGTAGTTTCCACAAGAAATTTTTCGTTCGACCGCTTTTGACTCTTGCGAGTCAACTTCAGGTACATGGCACCGGAAAATTTTCCATTTATACAAACTTTTACAAAATTTTGAGGATATCCTCCAGGATATCCAATTTTCTCCCTTTCGGCTGCTGGTGTAGGACTTCAGCGGCGAAGGAGCTATTATTCCCGCGCTCCAGTGCTCAGCGAATGCAGAGAGGGAGGGAAGGAGGGAATGGAGGGAAGGAGGGAATGGAGGGAAGGAGGGAATGGAGGGAAGGAGGGGAGGGAGGGAAGGAGGGAATGGAGGGAAGGAGGGAATGGAGGGAAGGAGGGAATGGAGGGAAGTTCCTAATCTATAGCACTGCTGACGTTCGGCCACCCTCACCTTTATCTATAATTCGAATATAATTAATGGGTATTTATTTATTTATTTAACAGTAAAACGTTGCAATTTGGTCGGAGGACCAGGTGGCAACGGTCAAGGAAAGTAAGAAAAATAAATACGAGATCTGTCCGGCATTGGCCGGTATAGTTCATACATAACCTTAAGAACTTCTAAATTGATCCTTGGTTCGATGCCAGGGCACGTTATTTTTTACTCCACAAAAAATGTACAGGAAACTCGGATAATATTTTGAACTACTTCCCGGTACGATTTCGCCTTGAATGTTCGTAATTAGAGGAGCATCTAAAGCGTAATAGGAATAGCCATCTACCGCAAATACAGTGGCGTATGGCATGGGGGTGTATTAATACCGTATCTAAACTACCCAATGCGGGACTTCCTAATATGGTGTCGTCTTCAAACCCAACGGAGAAGATTCAGACTTGTAAGTCGCCGCGAAGTGCCATTGGCGTATGGCAGGGGGTGTATTAATGCCATACCTAATCTATGCTATATAAAGCATGAGCATGAGGTATGCAAGCAACCATTACTCGTATAATAATATAAATATAAATCACAAATGAAAATAATCACCTATTAAATTATCGCTCTTTTCTTCAGTCCCTTTGTTCTTTTTAAATTCAGTGGGCCTAAGGAAGTAATGAAATTGTCTGATTCATATATTGAAGCATTAATAATAATAATACTGCCAGGCACAACCATGTGGCAAAAAGTATCCACCAAAGGCTTGCAGTTACTAAAAATCTGATAGCTGACAGTACGCAATACTACAAATACAAACCAATTAATATATCAGATAATAATCTTTGATAAAACGAATCAGGAAGGTATAATAATAGACATTGCAGTAACCGTCAACTCTAATCTTCAAACAACTTTCTCAAGCAAAATTACGAAATATACCGATTTAGCAACAGAATAAAAAAAACAGTGGAAATTAAAAAGTGTAACTATAGTTCCCATAGTCATATCCACAACAGGAGTAATACCAAGAACATTGGCAGCCAGTATAGAGACGCTAAAGGTTGAAATTGACCTATATATCATTCAAAAATCAGTAATCCTGGATACCTGCCATTTAATCAGAACATTTTTAAACGAAGACTAATTATCTTAGTTAATGTATGGAACCTGACAACAGTCCGTTCCCATGACACCGTCACTTTGTGGCGGTGTCATGGGAACATATCGTTGGTATAAATCAGTGCTAATTGAAAGGACTTTTTTCAAAACATTGAAGGTGATGGCATGGAGGAGCGAATTAAGGTTCTCGTTAGTTTAAATAATAGTCATTGAGAGATTTAAAGAAGAATATCGTCCACATCGCACAAGGAGCAGTACTGTTACAAACGTGCCACATTGTGCGCAAGTTTCTTAATTGAGCAGAAAAAAATCAAGAATCACATGGGTTAGGATGAATTCCCTCTCCATGTCGAGACCCTCGTCAATTCCAAATAGGGGACAGGTGGAATTGTTCCAGAAGAAACGCTGAGACGAGGAAGAAATAATAATAATTTTTGTAAATTTCATAACCACATACAACATTAACGACCTGTTAGACTAAGTCTGTCGACAGGACGGATATGAACCAAATAGAGTAACACATGTCAGAAATAAAATTACAAATTAATGCAGCTCGAGGCTCACGCGACAAAAGATAACAAACGAAAGTGCTGAAAGTACAACAAGATAAATAAGACGAAAATAAACAAAAAATTATAGCGAAGACAAATTTACATCAATAACATAAGAAAGCAGTCAGAATACTTTTTAATACCTAGAAGATGATGAAAAATAAATGAAAAATGTAATAGAAACATTATCTCATGGACATAATAATGGTTTTACGAATTAACAATTTATAATCATAGCCATTTCCAGAGTTACTGATGGCGTCGAACGTACATTTGTAAATATTCCAAAGATTAGGTACAAGATACTCTAATCTACGCTTGCCATACAAGGTATAGAATTTAGGAACACTAAAAAAAACAGTACGCGTATTATAACATGTTTGGCAGAATACAATAACAGGAGTTTTGGTCAAATATATTTAGTGTACGTTGGTGAAAATGCATTCCGGGGGCATAATATTTAAGGATTTAAACTATTTGCAGTCAGAGATCTCTTGAGTTCTTTCGTTAGAATTTACCATAAGTTTAAGCACTCTAATTTGAATGTTCTTCACTCTTTCTATTCGATAAGAGGAAGCACCACCCAGCCAATTATTCCATACCTAACGTGAGACTCAAACAAAACAAAGTAAGCCATCCGTGAATATTTCATCGGAACTTTATTTTGTAGGCAATAAAAGTTTAGCAAAATCTACCCAAGTCTGTTGCATTAGCTACGGATATGAGACACTTGAAGTTGTTATCAATAGTCAGACCAAGGTAGTTATGCTCATAAACATTTTTAACAATAGGACAGCTGCTATGATCTAAATTTTAGTGAATACAAGCATATACGCATAGCTTATTAAATTAATGTCACCAGTACAATTAACACGAGGAGAGTGAATATGCATAACAACTGTCTTATCCGAGTTGATGACAAGATCCCTATCATGAGCCTAATTCAGTATCAAGTTAAAATCATACTGCAACATTTCCTCAGCCTTGCGTACGCTGTTGTGGGCAATTAGAAGTAACGAGTCATCGGCGTACTGAATAACGGTAGAATTCTTGATTATGTTAGGCATATCATTCGCATACAAGTGAATAGTGTGGGCCCAAGGATAGAACCTTGCGGAACGCAATACATAAAGTAGGTTCAAAATCATCGTTAGATAACTACAGACCGATTAGTCTAACTTCACAAGTTTGCAAAGTAATGGAAATAATTATAGCAGATCACATTCGTGTATTTTGGAAAGAAAATGACTGGCTGTGCAAGAGGCAACACGGTTTCAGAACGGGCTTCTCATGCGAAACACAGCTCCTTGGTCTCGTTCAAGATATTGCAGAAACCATGGATTTCAGGGATGAAAGAGATGCGATTGTTATCGATCTTACTAAGGCATTCGATAAAGTACCGCACAACCTCCTAATAGCAAAGACACGGAAATTAAATATCGATCATAGAGTNAATAATAATAATAATAATAATGCGACTATTTGGGCGAGATTGAGAATATCAAGTATCTTCTGACATCCAACCCTTCGTCATATAAAATGTAAAAGATTTAGTTTGAAAAAGGTGCAAAGAATAAAACTACTTTGTGGGTTTAAAACCTTAACTAGGAAAAAGTGCACCCCAGCAGAAAAAAGAAGGGGAGTGAAAAACCTTCGAAACCTACTGATAGTTAACAGTTTTAAGGAGAAGGTAGTAAAATCAAATATGAAAAGCAAAGAAAATTGTACATAAACATTATTTAATAGACATAACAGCTAGAAATAAATTGTAATTAAATATTAGAAAAGAATATTAAGACATACAAATACAACGGTTCCGAAACAGGTAAGAAGGTAACAATAAAATTTCTTAGGGCTAAGATATGAAAAGTTGATCGGTTCATTATAGTTCAATACTGAGTTAGCGGAATAATTTTCTCGTTAAAGTGAAAAATGAGGAATGAATACATACATTTTTATTATTTTTTCAATTATTCCTTTTTAGGGAAGTTATATGTTTTGCAAGCAAGGGGGTGGTGCGTCAAACCAGGTCCCTGGCTTAGATGGATTTTAGTCTTGCCCAAATAAAAACATTTATATAAGAATTTATCCATAAATTGTTCCAGTAAGAAAGCCATTGGCACTTGGGTCGTAATGGACTGCATTGCTCTTCTTACAGTCGAAACCCACCCACCGTAATTGCGTACGTCATACTTCACAATATCGAACCCGCTCAAGGGATTATAAGTTGTCCATTCCAATGCCCAAGCAATTTTATTTCCTCCAAATGAAGAAGATCACAGGGAATGTTGGTGGGAATATATTTCATAAAAGGCACTCCCGTGACGTATTCAACACACTGGCCGGTTGTTAACCCCGGATGTTACTCACTCACGGCTTACGTCACTCGATAATTACGTCACTCATTCATGACGTCGTTGAATATGTTCTTAAGTTGCACGCCAACCACTCGGAACGCAATGTACGGATTTCAGCAATAATTCACTTCGAGGAGAACTAAAGTCAGCGAAATTTCAATTGCGAGTTTCAATTTCAAAATATAATTGCGATTTTTCAATTTTGGCCGAAAAAATTAGAGTTAAATTATTCAATCGACGATATTTGCACTCTCTAATATTTTTTAACTTTTCAGTCCACGTTCTTGTCATGACTGAACTTCTATCGCATTCATATGGCAATGATGATCTTATGGGCAAGAATTACAAACATTATTGTCATCAGAAAATATTCACAATTTCGATTTTAAAGAAACGGAAATCGAAACAGAGAACAGTTGTCTTTAGGTATTGAATTTAAATTTAAGGCTAAGACACTACCATGTGTTTGAAAAGCTTCCGACTAATTAAAAGCAAGAATGTTTTAATGCACAAAGAAAAGGGTTAAGGTGACTTGGTATGATAAGGTGTGCACCTAGGGAAATTCCCAAGGAGAAACGGACATGAAAAAAGTCTGACGGAACCGAGACTCGAACCCGGGTCTCCCAATTGCCGGTCGGTTGCTCTATCCATTGAGCTATTCCACCAGAGCCGGTCGGTTGCTCTATCCATTGAGCTATTCCACCAGAACATTTCTCAATGCGGTTTGGTAAGGGCGCGTGAGTTCATCCGACCAAGATCAGACGTCCGTCAGACTTTTTTAATGTCCGTTTCTACTTGGGAATTTTCCTAGGTGCACGCCTTATCATGCCAAGTTATAGTGAACGATGCCGCTTAGTCGGATGAGCTCACGCACCCTATATCTACAAAACAGCATGGAAATAAATTGGAAGACCAGGGTTCGAGTCCCAGTTCCGTCAAACTTTTTTCATATCCGTTTCTCCTTGGGAATTTTTTAAAAAATTTGGAATGAGTAATGTCCTTTAAGGAAATGGAAATTTTTTGGACGGAATCGATGCTTTGCGCGAATAAAGCGCTGTGGACGATTTTTAAAAACAACTATAAAGATTTTTTTTGTTTCGAAGATGAATTACTTGAATTATGGTTGCCAGTTTTCATTCGTAACACTCCTATGTTTACCCTAATGGATGGTTTATCCTTTCGGTAGGTTAATGTACCTTAATATTCGAAATTCAATGCCTTTTCTCCCGTTTCTTACCACGCCTTATGACATCTTTGGCATTTGTCTTCTCCTCTGTCCTTTGCCTAAAATTTTACATCGTTTACTTTTTTTAGCAATCCCTCTCCTCTCTATTTTTTCAGTTGAGGGTCGTTTGTCTGTCGTCGCTTCAATCGAAACCCTGTCCTCCCCGATCATCTCTAGTTACTTAATGTTTATTCTTACATCAACTCAACTTCCTTTTTCCATTCTGCATCATACCCACAACTCGAAGACGTTCTTTAACGACCTGCTGTACAATAAAAAAAATACTCCCATGATTAATTTCTCCAATGTGTCTAGCAGAAATATTTCAGTGTGTGATAGTTGCGTGTTATTACAAATTCGTTTTGGCTATGAAATGAGTTTCAGTTGTAAACAGAAGTGGAATATCACAGTGTTTACGATTCAAAGTGTACTCTGATTTACGAAGAGAAAAAGAAGAGAAACCCGTAAAGACGGGTTTATTCACGAAATAGCGTTTCTCTTACGTCCTTATTTTCGTCATCTTTGATTTCAGCAGTTCTTTTACAATCTGGAATTGGTGTTCACCATTGAGAATTTTTGCCCAGAGTCCAAGAGAAAAATAAACAAATTCTGATTCAGTTACGCTTTCTCTCTTTCTGTCAACATCTAACCGGTTCGAATCAGTATTTTTTACGCTCCAGACATTGTAGTATCAGTTACCTGAAATTTTTATTATTTCTGTATTTTTAGAACACCCAACACCACATTGAATTTGAGAATAAAAATTAGTATAAATAAATAGCAAGAGGAAGTTTAGTAGGCCCTCTTCTACATCTACATAAATACGCTGCAAGCCGCCTTTCGGCGTGTGGCAGGGGGTGTAAACACTATGCGTTCGAATTACCTCTTTAGCTTATTGTTATCGCGTATCGTTCGCGGAAAGAATCAGTCCCAAAACGACTTGTTCTCGCATTTATTTCTCTTTTTTTTTTTGTTGGACCGGCCAAGTAGCAGAAGGGGGTCGCATAATACAGATTCAGCAAATGTACTTTACCTGAATGTATCAAGCAATCACAAAAACATTCCAAGGATTCCCAACCTGTGTCTGAGTTCGTATCGCTCGCTTTTCTCTCATAGCAAATCGTATCTGTCCATTCGTGAGTTCGCCAAGTATGCGTTCCGTCTGCCGCGTCCCATGTAATCGCCGCATATTCCAGATAGGATCGGATTAAAGTAAAATATCATCGTCCTCTAACCTTATCATCGTTTCTACCTATAATAAGTTTTATAAAACCGAGCTTTTTATTTGCTTTACCGCAGATTTTTCGAACATGTCTGCTCTAATTTAAGTTGTTTGTAAGGGTGATTCCGAGATATTCAATGAGTCACATTATATTCGTTCCGTTAATGTTGTACGGGTGGTTCTAACGTAATTGTTTCCTTTCGAAGAAATTAATTACTAAGCATTTACTTGCATTAAGATCTAGTTGTCATTTTTCGCACCGCCTTCAAATATAAACAAAATCATTTGTTTAATCATTACGAAAATGTTAATCGTAGGATTGTTAAATGTATTCCCATGACAGATATTATGCTCCCTTTTATTCACATTACTATCCCCGGTTCGACTCCATTTAAATCTGCTTCCATAAGAAATGCACGTAAAGCACACTGTTATCGCTTGCATGGTTTATTTCATTTGCAAAATTAAATCAGAAGGAATAGTAAAAGAAATCAATATATTTACCAAAAGAATGGAAACTTAATGAAAGTTCTTATTTTAGTCGTCGAATATTGTTTTCTGTTCGTGAATTGTGATAAAATTTATGAAACTTTTCTAAAATTTTGAGGTCGTAAACCTCCAATCCCTTAGATGGCTAATTCCATTGCTGAATCCGAGCTCATTTGTTTTCCTGTAAGAATTTACACAGGTAATTGAGGGCCAAATAGAATACAAGGTAAATAATAGAGGAAGATGTTTGATGAGTTTTTAGAGGTTTACAGTTGCGAATGATTTGCATTGAGGAATCGCAGGGACACATATCTACATCTACATTAGTACCCTGCAAGCCGCCTTTCGGCGTGTGGCAGGGGGTGCAAGCACCATGAATTTACTGAATTTACTTCGCTAATCTATTACTTTCGCGTATCGTTCGCGGAAAAAATGAATTCTTGTATCGATTCGTTTTAGCATCTATTTCTCTGATCTTTCTCGCAGTGTCTGAACGGCCTATGTAACATGGGGGGCGCATTATGTCAGCTACATCATCTACGAACGTGCTTTCTCTAAATTTATCAAGGAGATTTAGTCTTTGTCTAAGCCTTCTATTTTCTAAAGATTCCCATCCTGCGTCCTGAAGCATTTGCGTTACACTCACTGTCTTGTCGTAACAATTCTTTACAAAACGTATCGCCTTCCGTTGCACTTTTTCTAATTCCCGAATACAACACTTCTCTGCAGGGTCCCATACACTACACGCATATTCCAAGTGAGGCCTGACCAACGCAACGTAACATCTCTCACGGACTTTTTCATCGCTTCTACCGACAATTCTCTTCACAAATCCAAGTTTTCTAAGCGCTCGACCACATATTTTATGGATGTGGGTACCCCAGCTTAAGTTATTAGTGAGGGTTACTCCAAGGTATTTCACCGTTTCTACTGTTGATAAAGTTTTACCTTGGAGCCTGTACGTATAATCGTTGGCATTATTTTTCCTTGGGAAGAAGTTCATTACTGAACATTTATCTATGTTGAGTTCTAATTGCCAATCATCGCACCATTTCATAATTTTATCTAAGTCGCACGATAGGGTTAATCTATCCTCTGAGTTTCCTATTTCCCTGTAAATGACCGTGTCGTCCGCAAATATCCTAACTTTACTATTAATGTTACTGCTAAGGTCGTTGATGTATACTAAAAATAGTAACGGTCCTATTACACTTCCTTGTGGTACGCCCGAGGTCACTTTAACCGAATTGGAACTTACACCATCTAACACGACTCGTTGTTCTCTATCGGTGAGAAAGTCCTTTATCCAATTTATTACCTGTGAATTGATTCCTGCAACTTGTAATTTGTACAATAATTTCTCATGTGGAACCTTGTCAAATGCTTTCCGAAAATCTAAAAATATCGCGTCGACTTGTTTTTTATTTTCGGCCGATTTCAAAATGTCGTGAACTAACAACGCTAGCTGAGACTCGCAGGATCGTGTCTTACGAAAACCGTGTTGGTTACTCACTATGAATTTGGACGTGTCGAGAAAACCCATTAAGGAACTAACTATTATATGTTCCATTATTTTTCCGCTCAGTGACGTTAAAGATATAGGCCTATAATTCGCTGGATCCTCCTTTGAGCCGCTTTTAAATATTGGAGTAACATTCGCAATTTTCCAATCTCTCGGAACTTTTCCTTCGTTCATAGATTTTTCGAAAATTATTTTCAGAAAGGGGGCTACGCTTTCCGCAACTTCCTTGAATACACGAGCTGGTATTTCTTCAGGACCAGGAGCTTTATTAGGTTTAATTTGCCGCAAGAGTTTAATAATGCCGTCTTCACTGAAGGTGATATTCGACATGGCTTCGGACCGATCGATTTCTGGTAGTGTACCCGTTGTGTTGTTGGGCGTAAATACGCTACGGAAAAAATCATTTAAGATGTTTGCTTTGCTCTTGGCATCGTTTATTATGTTACCGCTATTATCTTTTAATGAACCTACCGTTTGTTTTTTACCTTGGACCTCACGCACGTATGACCAAAAGGCTTTAGGATCTTCATCTAAGTATTCGCATAAGACCTTTCTTTTGAATTGACGGAGGGCATCTCGCATGGTTCGCTTTGTTTCTGATTTCGCTTGTTTGTATTCACTCTTTACTTGATCCGTGTTGGTATTATTTGAATTCCTCGTGTAGGCTTTTAATTTCGAGTGTAGACGTCTCTGTTTCTTAAGAGCTTTTCTTGTATCTTTATTGTACCATCTTGGATCATTGCTCTGTTTGGAATATTTATATGGCAAAAAAATAACCATGAGGTCGCGCATTTTCCGTAAAAACAAATTCCAAGCATCCTCTGTGTTTAGACTCATCGAACGCGCTTTATACACAGGAAAATTATTTGTTAGCGAACAATTATTACATTACACCAATTAGGAGTGTTTTATTAATCAGGTTATTTTTTAAACGGAATTTCTAATTTGTGAATTTTCTAAATATTCTTTACGTTGAGTAAATCTATGTATTCGCCCTATAGATCTACTATATTTATTCCGATCTCTATTTTCCCCGTTGATAATTCACGGGAACTTCAGCTAGTAGATGATAAGAGACATCCTTTTCCTCAGCGTTGTTGCTGAAAATGCACGACCAATTCACTACTGCGGCAATTATATGTAAGCCGATCGAAAAGGAAACAAACCCCTTTGATCTGACGATCGTTGCTCAACATTCGTCTACTTATATTTTGGAGGAAATAAGACTTCTTACATAATGGACATTTCTCTGTCTTAGAAATATTAGTTTCAGACATTGCATTATTAGTTGCGGACGCAGTCATAATAACTTTACGTGAAAGTAATTTCGGCTTATAATCTATCGAAGCGGCCGAGATGTTGTGGAAATTCATAACTAATAATAGATTTGTACTTTTCCACATTATTTTGTGGAAAAGTACAAATCTATTATTAGTAATTTCGGCTTAGAAGATGAAGTGGGCATACGCTTGGGCACAGCATCCTGAGAAGACCGTTACACCTTTATTTGTTTTTTAGCAAATGCTAAAAGGTACAGGAACTCTTCGCCGGGTAAACTCTCTTCAGAACGAGTTAACATCTCGGAGCTCACAGCACGTGCTGCAAGACCAAATAAAATAAATTCTCCAAGATCAGGTATATTTAACGCCTTTAAAGCAGCATGAATCTCCGAAAACGTGGCCGTAAAATGTTGCAGGCTAGAAATTGGATTACTGACACAAAGAGGTCTTGAAAAGTTTCCACTAATGCCCTGCGACGAAATACCCTTAATTTAGAGGAGTTAAAGATACCGCTCCCTAGGGCATCAAGCTCTTTGGCGAGCAAATAGACCGCCGTTATAATGGCCAAGAAGTGATCGCGTTGGGCACGAAGGGCCTTGCGGTCAAATGCGTCCCTCGTCATTACTGTGGCACGCTTTCCCTCTTCTACATTTGGCATGTTTAAGATGAAATATTAATCATGAAAAACACGCAATAAATTCTCATCTAGCAATATTTCGTTACTACCAGGTTTCGGCACCAAAATATTCACGCCCGTAACCAGAGTCCCGACGAAAACTAAAGAAACTGATGGGGCTGGCCTTAAACGGGGGGCGTATATTTCAAAAAAAGGAAATATGCTAATGAATCATACGAGAAAACAAAAAAGAGGAAATTTGCTGGCAATCGCCGCGTACCTTGTGAGAACGGCGTCGCCTCGTCAGTCAAACCCAGTCGTC
Source organism: Ladona fulva (assembly GCA_000376725.2). NCBI lineage: Eukaryota > Metazoa > Arthropoda > Insecta > Odonata > Libellulidae > Ladona > Ladona fulva. The sequence goes on from KZ309869.1 coordinate 61,308, forward strand.
GTCGTCGTCTTAAATGGCACTCGTTCCGAACGCCCTCATCCGGTTTTAGCACAAAACACTAGTACGCGGCGCCCCTGCCATTTTACTCTCATAGGGGGAGGTAAAAGGTTAAGGAAAAGGGACGGCCAGTCCCGCAAACAACAGCCATAAACAAGACAAAAGCAAATAAAAGATGCATTTTTCTTTTTCCCTTACCAAAAAATTAATGATAAATATTCCATTGATCAATATATGGAAGAAGGGCCCTTATTCAAATGGGTAAAGCTCAATTTTGAATTTTCCTCCAGATGCGGGATTGAATGATTGAATGATTGAATGCGGGGCATTAATTGGTGACCATTCTGGAGAATGGTCACCAATTAATACCGCCGCTCGCCCATCTGTCGTAAAGACGTCCTTCTACCAGCCCAAGAATGAACGTCCTCGACTTGGCTTCTCTTTAGCTTTTATGAGATAAGCTATTATCGAAGTTCTTTAGCGAAAAATATTGCGAAGATTCGCCAGATATTTTTATCATCGCTACTCGAAAGAAATTCTTTTTCGACGTCGACACTTAATTCTAAAGATTTTCGTCCATTTTCCGCACCGATTCATTACTTTCTTCCGCTTTATATTATGATAATGATATTCAGGACTTATTTCCTAAGATGACCAATTTTCAAGGTTTTCGGGCCTTTCTTTAAACGTAGGACAACCTCAGAATTCGTTTCGTTCATGGCAGTGCATTTTGACTTTTGCAGCGAACTCAAGTGTCAACTCAAACCTCGCAAAACACTAATCTAATCCTTTAAGGGGTGGACAAATAACTAAAGGTCTTGAATAGATATAAATAAGCCAATTATAAATTCAGTGACTATATACTCCCCCTGTTAAAAACGTAATAAAATTACTGTAGAACGTCAGGGAAGGATCAGTTCAATTTATTGGTTTGTTTACCTTTACATCGTTGTTAAGTAAACAATGGCATAAAACTTCTGAAAACCTTTCAATCAAAAGATGCCGGACATTCGAGTGTTACAATACTAAAATGTGTTCCCATTGATCTTATACATCATGTTTCGTCCAATTTGGATTGGAATAGTTTTCTTTGTCGTTTTGTAGCTCTCCAACGGTAACCATAAAGGAAAAGTCGCAATACTAGGCTCTATACCGTAGATAAAAATACATCTATTGATTTATTCTGTTTAGATACTACTTACAGGCTTTTGTTTTAAGATCCCTGTGGAACAAAGCATTTCTTTTGTCCCTTTTGTTTTCCTCTTAGGTACCGTTCTCTTTCCACTCGCGGTGCTCTCATTCAACCGTTTGACGACAAATCAAACACAGACGGAACTCGCTTTCCTAATTGTTTAATCCCAATTTCGATTTGCGTTCTGTAACGCTTTATCAATATATATAATAATTTGTTAATCCTTTTTCAATCCGTCTGGATTTAAACGTAGTTGAGGGATTTCTGCTTCAAAGTTTCTCAAAATCGTTATCAATGTGACAGTTGTGCAATATTTCTGTCTTTCCAAAATGGATTAGAGATAAGAACCGAAAGAAGGGAAATAAAACGTAGATTCTTCTTTTGGTATTCAAAATGGCGGGATTTTGTAATGTTGGCAGTTATTCCCTTGACGACCATCACGATTGTTGAATCCTAGCTCATGCATTTTCTCATACGATTACATCTCGGGAATTCAGGCGAATCAATCGTACGAAGATGTTTTATTTTGCATTGATGAAAATTACTTAAAGTTCTTTAATTTTTGACCGGCCGCTCACTAGTAATCTAGCACAACTCTTTGTCGATTTAGTTCGGTGTGCGAATCCTTCAACTGCGTTTTCACAATTAACAGGAGCACAAATACAAAAGGCAGAAAATGACTCGATTATGCGTTACATTGAAATAGTTGACACAGTTCGTTGAACCGCGTGACTGTGACGGAAAGACGCGTTAGTCATAGAACAGTTCGTGAACCGGTCACGCATGTCTATGCCTATGTGAGTACCCTGCAAGCCGCCTTCCGGCGTGTGGCAGGGGGTGCATGCACCATGACTCTATTTCCTTAATCGATTATTTATTATTTTATTATTTTCCGCGTATCGTCCGCGGAAAAAAATGAGTTCTTGAATCTATTTGTTCTGGCATCTATTTCTCTGATCTTTCTCGCATTATCGGAACGGCCTATGTAGCATAGTGAACGCATTATATCTGCTACATCATCTCTGAACGTGTTTTCTCTGAATGTATCCAGTACATTGATCCTTTGTTGAAATCTTCTAACTACCAAAGATTCCCATTTTGCGTCCTGGAGTAACTGAGTGACGCATATCACGAATGTCTAAGGGCATTCAGTGTCCTGAGCAATCAATACCTCACTGAATTTCGGCTTCCTTCATTATCTCTTTCCTACGTGTTATTATGGCTGCTCTTGCTAGAAAATATAGTAATATTTGAGAAAAAGTCCATATCTTGGCAAACTTCGAATTCAGGAGTTGAGTTTTCGTTAAACTACAAGCAATTTCCGTATTCCACGCTTTATTCTTCAGTTCATTAAAATGCGTAAATGGGAACGATTTCCATCAAAATTGGCTTATTAGGTTCCGTCTTTGCTTGATATATATGCGATTCATAATCTGTAAATAGGATGGTTTTTCCTTTCATTTTTAACCCATTCCTGTTCCTTCATTGCTTGTCCCATGTACAAATCGAACATTATACGCCCGTTTATCGCTCCTCCGTTCATTGCGGCGGCCTCGTACGGGTGCGATCGCACCAGATAATAGAAATATCGCACCGCAGTGATAAGAGGGCTTTTGTGGGGAAAAGGCCTCTCTGCGACAAGTGGGTGAAGAAATTCTTCTCAGAACTGAGGCGTTCAGGATAAAAGATAATTTGAAGACATTTTCCAGTAGAACAGCTCAAGAGCGCATGGCTGAGATAGGATTAGGAATGATCGAAGAAAACGCAAATGCATTTTCCCTAATATATTTACTTTTAACGCATAATTTTCCTCTTCGACGAATCAATCTAAAAAAAATCTCGAAATAGGAATTAAGGCTAATCATCCCGGCAAAAGTTACGATTTAATTCCAACGGATGGCAGCACCACTAGGGTAAAATTTACAATAAAACTCAACTGTGAACGGTTCATCCAATTTTCAATCTGCAAAATGTTTTGTACATTAGAAAACCATATAATTTTCGCTATGCAAAGAAAAAATTTACTTTACATTCTTATCAGTTTTCTGAAAAATAATTTTCTTACAAAAAATTTATAAAAAATTTCAAGGTAGTCATGTTGAAGAACTATTTTTTCTAAATACGCAGCAACTTTTGCAACATTTTGCAGATTGAAAGTTGGATGAACCGTTCACAGTTGAGTTTTATTGTAAATTTTACCCTAGTGGTGCTGCCATCCGTTGGAATTAAATCGTAACTTTTGCCGGGATGATTAGCCTTAAATTAATTTGGTACTCGATTTGTCAACTGACGCAATTAATTTGTACGTATCACAAAGAATGAATTCCTATTTTCTCGTGCTGTATAGTATCGATTATCCGAGACCCAATTAACCGACGTTCCTTATTATCCGAGGCACGTACATATCTGTGTGTTTTGCCTTTTTCACGTACATATATATCGCTATACCACTTAAATTACTACCACTGTAACTGCATAAGCAAGCTAACGTCGACAAATTAATCTGGAGATAATCGGAGTGCATCTGGACAGTATATATTTTGAAGGGAACGAGAAGTATTTAGTTCAGAAAATTATTTAGATAAAAAGATTTCTTAGTGGTAAGTACACGTGGTACTATGACAAGGCATGAAAATTGCGTCCTTATTTCATGAATTAAATACGCCAGACCCTTCCGTAATTATCCGAATTTTCGATTAATCGGAGTGGCCGCGGTCCAGATTAACTCGTATATTCGAGACTCTATATCTGTAATGAAACAGGAAGCTAATCCCAATCACATCCGTTTTAATAAATACTAATAATAACAAAGAAAGAACACAAACGACCATTCCCTAATCCGAGTAGCCGTGATTCGAACTCCCATCCACGGCCGGTGTCTGAATTCCACCAATTTCTCAGGAAGAAACAAAGTGTGGCTATTTCCTTTAACAGGCTTATAAATCCGAGCTTTAAGATTGTGAATTGAAGATTTATTTATTTTAGACTGAAAAAGTTATTTAATTAAAGTTCATGATAAATTTTGATTTCCTGTTCTCAACGATAGATCCAAATTACAACCAGACGAGTTTGTCTCTTCTTTAACAATTTAGAGTCGTAATTAAATCAAAAGCGTATCACCTAAATGAATTCATTCAAAGGGCATATGGAAAATGTTCTTTAACTGCACCACAATTATTTAGATTCGAGCAAGAATTTCAGTCGTATCCACGACAAGGAAATCAAATCTTTGTGAATTCGTCACTATGATATTGGGAAGGTGATCAAAATCCTGGAAATGTTTGTATTGCGGATTTTTAGAGTAAGAAACATTTTGTAACCACGCGTCAAAGCTTTTCAATAAAAAATGCAGAGTAAATTATATAGTATTAGGCCGGACTTCTTTGAAAGCCATAATGAGAATTAAAGAAGGCACTTCAGGACCTGATGATGGCGTTAGCCGGTCGTGATTAAATAAAACATTTAGTGTGGAAACTACGAAGTGCCTTCTTTAATTTTCAAATGCAGAGTAGTAAAGTTTAAAATGAAAAAGCGACCACAAAATTGAGACCGAAATAATGAACTTTATTGCTAAATGTAATTCATGGAGGCTTCATCTCTTTTGCAAAGTTATTTCGGAAATAAAAGAATTATCCTTACATTATTTTCTACGATAACGAGAAAATCGCCAAAAAATAAAATGGAATAAAGATTCTTATTTGGCCATGGAATACTGTTTCAGATTCGAAATCGCGAGAATTTTGATGAAAATAAGGTTTTTTTTAAAGCTGTGGTTATAAGCAGCCCGTTCTCTTGACGACCAAGGCAATTGTTGAATCTTACTGCTTTTGGACAGCCATGTGGGTAACGACTTCGGTGAAAACGGTTCCGGGTTGGATTCCCAGTGCGTGCGAAATGACCTTAATTATCGATGCACTACTGCTATTGTTGAATCTTAAATCGTGCACCGTCCCATAAAATCAAACGGAGAATTTAAACACATAGTAATAAAATTATAACTTAGACACATTACAAACATATACGAATGTTAAGCATTAGTAGCAGACTTCGCAGAATCTTCGCAGACGAAGCAGAATCAATTTTCTGAGGCTTTTGTCCTTGCTTTTTTTCATTACAAATCTCACGGTCAAATTTAAGACCATCCAATAGTGTTTATTGATCATCCCGATTGTGTTATGGACAGTTATATGTCACGATCAAGAAAATAAGATATTCATCAGTGAAGGGACAGAAAGGGAATCTATTTTGGATAACTTTTTAACAAAAAAACGGTAAAGAATATTTTGTCACGTCTTCAGTTGAGTTGTGGATTTACATCTGTATTATTTTTTAGGTCTTAATATATGTGTCTTTGTTTTCCACGCTTTGTTTGAATCTTACATATGTGAATCCTATTCGGAACTAAACCGTCGACGTACTTTTAAAAAACTGAAGTGCCTAATTGTTGTATTTGGTGAGTAATATATTTCACATCAATTGTTTCCTTGGGATTATAATAAGTCGCAACGATAGTATGGGGTACGTAAATTTTTATTTCCCTCTTGAGAATCACCTCAGCTAATAGTTATATATTCAAGAAAAAAATATATATATAACATTTGCTTATAAATTTGATATATTTTTGTTCGCTGAACCATTCTCTTTACTTCCTCAGGCGAACATGAGCGGAACAAGCAGGGTGATTAGGCTCTGCCTTTTCATCGCAGTCTCTGCAGAAGGAGCTCGGATATTCAGGAATCCAGAGCCTCACCTCCCTGGTAAGCTTTCATCTTTATTTATCATAATCATCTGGGTTTCACTCGTTTCTCAGCAGATTCTCACTAAATTTAAAGCACTATAAATATACGGAAACATTCTGACCTAAATGTGTGTGTGTGTGTTTTTTTATTTGTGGTGCGTCGACGGCTAGGGTCATTTAGCACCGTTTCTAATTTATATTACTTGATGCCAAGTACATCCAACTTTTACGCAGCATTTACAAGGACGCCACAGCCTCTGAAATGCTGCATGAAGAAACAGAGGAATTCCGGATTGAGAAGGGAGTGAGACAAGGCGATTGCCTTTCACCAATTCTTTTTACAGCCGTTCTGGAAGAAGTCTTTAAAACCTTAGACTGGGAGGAACGAGGCCTACGGATCAATGGAGAGCACATCAGTCATTTGTGTTTTGCAGATGATATAGAACTCTTCGCAACCAACAGTGAAGATCTAGCATCAAGACTTCAAGAACTGAACGCGGCTGGGCAGAAAATAGGACTCAGGATAAACTTATCGAAAACTAAGGTAATGTATAATTCTTTTGCAGCACAAGTACCAATCCTACTACAAGAGGTACCCCTTGATGTTTGTTCAGAGTACACTTACCTGGGACAACTGATTACGACAGGAGAGAAAAACCGGATCCATTAAGTGAATCAAAGAATAAAACAAGGATGAAGTGCTTTCGGAAGGAACAACCATATTCTAAAGTCAAAAATGCCAAAGATCTTGAAGAGAAAGGTCCAATGGGAATTGGTCCAAAACCAATGCATTCTACCAGTTTTGACATATGGAAGTGAAACATGGGTGTTAAACGCAGCAATAACCCAGCGACTTCAGTCTACACACAGAAGTATGGAACGATGTATGCTTGGAATCACAAGAAGAGACAGGAAACGCAACACCTGG
>KZ309869.1:73686-105569 GCA_000376725.2 Ladona fulva
TCTACATTTAGCTCTAATTGCCAATCATCGCACCATTTCATAATGTTATCTAAATCATTCGACAGGGTTAGTCTATCCTCTTTACTCTCTATTTCCCTGTAAATTACCGTATCGTCTGCAAATATCCTAACTTTACTATCAATAAGATTGCTGAGGTCGTTAATGTATACTAAAAATAGTAACGGTCCGATTACGCTACCCTGCGGGACGCCCGAGGTCACCTTTACCACGTTGGAACTAATACCGTCCAGCACTACGCGTTGCTCTCTATCGGAGAGAGCATAATTTCAATACAAGGAAAAGAATTTTGGATCTCTTGATAACGAATAAAGAAGGTTTTCTTATTTAACTCACGTCCGCAGGCTCTTCCTAAAATATGAAGCCTTTCCAACGCATCTACCATAAAGCGTAATAATAATACGTCATCATTGCAATATTATACATACACTAGCTGAAATGTCCGTTGTCTCTCTAATCTCTTCTAGAAAGAAAAGTAGAAAATAGGGATAGGATTGAATAAGTAGTCATATTTGTACAAAAGAGAAACTAACATCTCTCATCTTAACTTACCTCAATGGGACAGATTATGAATAACGAAAAATTTCAAATCAAATTTCTCATAATCTGGAGCCCAAGTCCTTAATCGAAGATAAGAATATGATTGTATAAAATTTCTTTCTTATGAAAATTGTCTTTAATTGTCCTTTGTGAGAAGACTTACATCTTCTGGCCTAAAGATGTAAGTCCTCTCTCTCACCATAACGGTCGTAAAATAAAATCTTGTGTGGAAAATTACCAATTGCCTCATTCTGCAATGGCTTTCTACAAAGTCACGCCTACAAATATAGATTTTATGAAATTTCGTTATTATATACTCTACTTTCTTCAATGAAATGTGACAATGATCGAAGCAGAATCAGGGTACAAGTACAAACAGCCGAAAGGCGGATTGCAGGGGTTAATGTAGATATAGATTTTAACTCGAAGAAAGTTGTCTGCTATTCGTATTGGATGAGTAGGAACCCTTCTTCTGTCGCAGTGGCAAAAGTGATGGATTCATGGAGATGATGATTTAATCTATGTATTCTTCAATATTCCCGAACGGTAGGAATTAGTTGCGAGCAAATATTAGACATGCTTTACTTTGATCTCTTTGGGGCATTAAAGCATACGAATTGTAATATGTAGTAACTCATCATTATTTTTCATCCAGATCAAATTTTAAGGTACATTAATTGATTCGAAACAACTATTTTTGCGAGAATGTTATATGTTACCGATGAAATATCTCTGTACTTGGGTAGTTTAGTGTCGCGTTATTCACATTTGGCAATGTCCTGGAGATAGTGATCTGACCCCGAAGAAACATTGCTTATATATTGGGATTTCTTTGGTGGTATGGGAAAGGCTTCCATTCAAATTTCTCAGTAGTAAACTTATTGGACTGGAAACTTAATAATTTGTCCCTAAAAGTAGTTTGTGAAATGTGTCACTATATATCACGCAACCACAGCTACATAGATAATAAGGCCATATTAAGTAATAATATGCATTTTAGCAGATTTCAAAATTAAAGATGATATCCTCTTTCATTTTCAATTCTTAGGAATATTCCTCGCAAAAGTAGATTAATGATTCATCTTATTAACACAATATAACTATAGCACGGCATCAAAATATGATTTCCTTCTGATGAAAATAGTGCACAACGACCTAAGCTTCTTTCTTACATTATTTTTCAACATATTCTATTACAGGATTCTGTACTTTATAGCTCGTTATCTTCCATTGGTAATTATGTCTTGATGCATTCTTTCATTCATAATCTTAATAAGTTTTCTTTTTCCGTTTAATATGATTCATGGTACAAAGTATTCTGTTAATATGTATTATATATATAGTATAACATGTATTGCTATCATTGCATATTTCTTGATGAAAAGTTCTCCCGGCGGACATGTAGACCATCGAACGCAATATAAAAGTTCTTTCTAATCTTCCTAAATATGAAAATTGTCAATTATAAAGGAATACATTAACCGACCACAGTAACTTACCTTCGAAAAAGACTGAATCACGCGTAAAATTAGGGCCAAATTAAGACAATCTGACCTCGATTCCTTTAAAATACTATAATGCTGATTCATTAACAAACAAAAATGAACTGTAGCAAGTGGTTATTATAATAACAGTGATATAAAAGCCTTCAAAGAGCAAATTAAATACAGAGGAATCAACGTGGACTCGCTCTCTTCATCGCAATCTACGAAATAAAGTAGATTGCAATGATCACCCCAGTAGTAGAGACGTGTAGAATGATGTGACACCACTTGCGGACACGAGTGTACGACACGGCAGTAAATTGCCCTCCGTGTGGTCAGTGTAGACACGATATTCAGCTGAATTTAGACAGTAAAGTGTCTTCGTGTAGACGCAGCTTAATTCGGATTCAACAGTAGTCAGCGGGGTGATTTTTTTACAAAATCAAAATTTTAGAAGATTTTCGTTTATTTCATAAAAATTCTCGCAATTTTGAGCAGAAAACAATAATCGAAGACCAAAATAAGTATCTTCATGGGACTACTCTTTCGTATCTAATTTTGCATAAGAAAACCCTGCAAGCGATAAAAATCAACTAGATGCATGAGCTCGGATTCGACAATGGAATTAGTCGTCAGGGGGACCGGTTGTTTACAACCACAAATATCGTAAAATGTTCGTCTATTTCATTAAAATTCTCGCAATTTCCAATCGAAATCAATGCTTCACGGCCAAAATAAGGAGCTTCGTTCCATTTCCCTTCTTTTGGTGCTTGTCTCGATTTCGTACGGATTCTTTCTGATTTAATTTTCCAAAATAAATGAAGCCTGCAAGCGGTAAGAGGGAACTTCACATGTATTTCTTACGAGAAACATTTTCGTCGTCTTGGATTGAACCTAGGACTAAAAGACACATGAAAAGTAGCCTATAATCTATGCGGAGAAGAGATGTAATAATTTGCCAATCTTGAAAGTTGGAAAACTTTCTGTTATAGAGTTTTAGGGGTAAATAAAGTCTCCCCTCCCCTACTTTCCCCACCCCTCTCTCTTTCACCTCCCCCTATGACGTCATTAGAAACATGATGGTCCATTTGACTATCGAAAGATGTAAGATATCTGGATGAAAAGTAGCCTATGTGTCAATTCAGGACACATTATCAAATCTCATCAAATTCGGTAGGATAGTTTTTGAGTGATGCGATAACACATTTTTTTTATTGGTGTTTTGGACTCAGTATCACTTTATTTGCTATATTTATTCTACTAACATAATTCTATTATCATATTTACGATAATTACCACTTTTCTGAAATTTTATTTAATGTTCAGAAACGGCTCCCTTAAAGATTTATCATAAGTATAGGTGTAAATTACATTAATATAAGATCTTTTCACACCTTCGTCCAAATGCCTTACTTGTTTTCAGTAAGGGTTTGAAGGCTTCTTCAGGTAACATATTCAATTCCTTTACCCCTCTGTTTAGAAACGTGTATGTAAGCACATCCGTCTTTTTTTTCTTAATTTTAACTTTTCATTCCGATCGCCGCGCGCAACATAATTTGGTTTTTCCAATCTTAGCTCCTTCCATGCTTCACCAGCGTTTTTTACTTGAAAAGTTTCTACTAATTTATTGAATTCTCTCCTTTTTTCTAACGATTCCAAGAATTTTTAACATTTCTGTTAAGCTATTGTGTCTACAAGGTGTGTCCGGAAAGTAATACAATTTTTTTAAACCAATATTTTTATTGAAGATATCGTTACAAACGTTTAATATTCTTCGAAGTAGTTCCCTTGGGCATCCACACACTTTCTCCAGCGACTCGGCCACGCACGGTATGCGTCCTGGAAGAGGGACCTCGGCAAGGGCCCTCGTCACGGTGTCTTGGATGGCTTCAATCGACCCAAATCAGGACGGTCTTGATCTTTTTGGAACGTATTCGAAACACCATGTTTCATCCCCGGTAATGACATTGCCCAAAAAATGAGGTTCAATTTCCACGCGTTTGAGAAGTTCAGTCACCCGGTGATTCTTCTGGTCGTCCGTCACCAGCTTGGCACACACCTTCCTCAATTTACCAGTCCGTGTACAATTGTTTTGGGAATGTCGAGAGTTTCTCCGGACACTCAACCGATGGTCAAAATTTATCAGATCGCGCACACGGGCCTAATTGTGCTGGTGGACGGCCGCGGGGTTCGTCGACCACCTCTTCCCTTAAACGCTTTCAACCACCTCGAAACTTGCGAATATGATAGAGCATTGCCCCCGTAAGCTTGCACAATCAATTTGTGGGTCTCCGCAAGAGATTTATTCAGTTTAGAACAAAACTTTATCACATAACGTTGCTCGAGTGACGATTCCATCACGTTTCGTGGCACAGGCACTAAACAGGGATGAGCAAAGACAGCGATCCTGACGCACCAACTGCTCGGACTGGTGAAGGCTTTGAAGCTGAGAGTCCTCCCAACCTAACTCAACCGCTCGAAACGCTCTGTGACCATTTTAATTACCATCACAAAAAAATTGCATTACACACCTTGTATCTAACACATACCTAGCAGCTTTCCGTTGTACTTTTTCAATTTTCTTAACATTAATTTTGCCGTGCGGATCCCATAAATTCGTTGCATATTTTAATATAGGCCTTACTATTGCTTTGTATGCCGATTCTTTAGCTTTCCTTTAAACTCGAAGGTATAGAAACTAGGCGTAGGAGTTTCATTTATTCTATTTCTTCTTTCCTCTGTTTAGAAAACAACATTTATCCACATCCGTCCTTTGTTTTCTTAATTTCAACTTTTCATTACGATTTTTGTTAATTGATTATGTTTATTGATGAAAACGCCGCTCTAACATATTCCTCTTTTCTGCAGCTGAAAACCTGCCATCGGAGCAGCGAGGTTACGCGGAAGTGCCTTCCGACGCCGACGAGGGATCTTTCTTCGCTGCCGACGCGTGGCGCCCAGTCCGAGACCCAGAATTCAGCGGAAGGTACGCTGGTGTACCTCCCCCTCGCGGGGAGGTCTATACGCCGAACCCGTTACCTCTCGCCATTTCTATACTCCTCCCGCACATTCACGCGCTTACGTCATCTCCCAGGAATTCCTTCCAAGGATATCCGCCTACTGCCCCCAGAAAGATCTCAGAGTCGGAAGGTTTGCAGAAGTTCTTCGAAAGCGTTATTTTCAGGGGTACGAGTAAAAAGAAAAGTTCTTCTAAAAGATTCACCTCCTGGTATGACCGAAACTGGATTCCGATGCCAAAGAGGGTGGCGATAAAATTCATCAAACCTGCTGGAAAGGAAAGGGTTACAGGAAGAGGGAGGATATTTTCAAAGCGTAGCGCTGAAGGGAACCATGGTAACCATTTCAGACCGATCGGTAACACATTGGGAAGTGTGAGAAAAAGACAGCAGAATCCATCCATAGAGGCTTCCGTCGAAGATCTCATTTCTGGATTCGTGGAGAGTTCCTTGGACGATCTCTACAGCCACAATTCTTACCATCGCGTCTTGTACAAATTCCTCGACCCGCACACTCCAAAGACTCAAAACACAACTAAAGTGGAGGAACAGAAAGAATCGGCTCCTACAGAAAGATGGTCGGATGATTTCCAAACAGCACAAAGCTACCATGAGAAACCGGTCATCATCTATCATTCAGACCCACATCACCAGGGAGGAGGCGAGTATCATCATGGCCATTACAAACCGACTCATGATCATGGAAGTGGTCACTTGCCTTCCCATCATATCATTTACGACGCAGACTATAAGCCGTCGGCTGAACCTCAGAGACCGCTCGTAGAAACAAGTGGACATACAGAATCCCTCGACGCTCTCCTCCTCCAACACTTGCACGGCGGGTGGTCTGTCCAGGAGCCATCATCCCCGCCTCCTCCCTATTATTGGATCGAGGACGTCGATCCGTGGCCTGAAGCCACAGACCCATGGCCAGAACCATCGGATCCGTGGATTGACCCTTCGAAACCTGGCCAAGACCCTCCGCCCACGTACATAATCATCAGGCCCTCCGAAGATGCTCCATTGGCGCCTCAGCCGCCCACTCAAATTTCCTCCGGCGTCGTCACGGTACTCGACCCCGTCCTAACTGAAACTGAACTGAATTACACGGAAGATCACTCGACAACCGACAACAACACTGAAATCCCCGAAAGCACGACCGAAATCTTGGACGAGGACTATTCGGAGATTACTCTTGACGAGGAAGGGGAGATCGACTCTCCATTGGTCACGCAGAACGACCCTCCGGCAGCTGCCCCACCCGTGTCCACCGTCGCAGTCTCTTCCTCCTCTTCTGGTCTCTTCTCTTCCTTACTTTTCCTTCTGAACCCATTCAGCCGTCCCTTCTGGTTGTTCTTTGTTGCCCCTCTGGTGGCCGCCATGACCGGAGGCTTCGGCCTTTTCGCTTTGCTCTTTCCCTTCATCTTTCGTGGGTACTTATGGCGGAGGAGAGGGTTTCGTGCTATTGCCCCAGCCAAACCTTTCATCTCTCACGAGGATGCTTTTAATGCAGTTATGAAGGCTCTGCAATCGTATCATTAGAATACTATGTCTAGGACATCTTACAGCAGTATTATTAAGAGGAAATATTTCAAGAGAAATATTGGAGAAATTCCCCAGAATCCCAATGATTTATCAGTATTTAAGGATATTTTTTGCGTCGAATTTACTGTACTTCCTCGGTCACTCAGATGACACCCAAAGCCTAATCGAGAAGCTTCAAGATATTTCAGTGCAATCGTTCCTAGTTCCGGACACGTGTCCGTCCAAAGAGGGCTTTGGACAATTTGCCGCCATCGCTTCGCCGCGAGGTGCGTTTTGTTTCGATGGCCCCAAATAGAATTCACGAGGACCTCTTACTCCCACTAAGGACTGCCTTCCTTCCAACCCAACCCTTCATAGCTAAGAATAGGCCCTTTTCTTTTTAGACAAACACCGCGTGGACTATATCGTCTGCTACTAATCTTCCTTCAGATTTTTATAGCATCTTTATACAACCATATCTGAAACTAAAAAAAAAACAGATTCTACAAGTATCAGAAGTACTTAACTCCTTCCTTTACATCTACATTAATACCTTTGGAGAGTGGAGATTGTTTTCTTTCTTTAAAAATTCTTGGCGGCGAAATGTTCCGTTCTCCATAAACCACCACCGGCAATATTACTGTTGGGTAACCCAAGTACGTCACTAATTATTTTATTTATATATTAATCACACACAGCAGATAAATGCCAATCTAAAGTGATAATTAAAACTTTATTTCGCATCTCGTCATAACAGCAATTTATTTTTAGTTTCTTTGGGACTCTATAGAATATATGCCACCAAAACGCAGCGCCCTGATGCGGTTGCCTTTCTCGCTGGGACCAGCCCTGGACCTCTCCAACTCATATGGGGTTCTATTGACAAGGCCATATAAAACCGATATCCTTAACGAACGATAATGTCGTTTCTTTCGTGATTTACTTTAATATTTTCGACCCATACCGAGGAAACCACACAATTATTCTCTAGCTATAGGTACAATAATTTGTAAAAGTACGAACGAAATCTTGCAATACGTTTGTGAATTCCATATCTGCCTTTTCAGTTCTGTTGAGTTCGTCAATTAACAATACAGTGACACCTTACGTTCCAGGCCGGAGTTCGTATCTCAAAAATTTTGTACATCGACACCGTTTTCCATTGTATCTTACGGTGAATCGATTAGTCCGTTGTCTTGGAAATTTAACAAAAAATCTTATTTAAAAATCTGCAGGTTGCAATATGATTCCTAGGAAAAAAAACGAATTTGGCCGAAACCATTTAAGTAATTTTTGGTCATATATAGTTATACAAATATAGTCTTTGAGCGATTATGAAGATATGTAGTAAGAAAGGACTTACCTCTGAGCGACCTCTTTGGTCGATTTCTCTATCAGAACGTCTTCTTCTGAAAATGCCAAAGAAAAACGTAAACAAAGCAGAGAGGACTGTGTAAGTAAAATCCGATCGGATTCTAAACAATGAGACAGCGCATTCATTTTAGGGATCTTTCCTGCCTAAATTCCCTTATATTGGTAGAGTAATTGGCTTAAATATTGCGTATTAAATGAACACGAGGTAAGCCTAGTGCGAATAGCAAGTAGTTATCTCCGTAGATTTTCCATCTTTATCAAAGATAATCTCATGTCGAACTGTGTAAATTGTTTCAAATTCTGAGAAATTAGACAAAACCTTGCACCAGGGATAGGCTTATAGCATGGAAATCTACAAGCACTTGCGCTTACATACTACTGTATTCGAGATTATAAAAGCACTTCGGTTCGTATGTCGAAATTTAGTTCGTATCTTGAGCGGTTTGTAAGTCGGGTACAACTGTATTGATATTTAACTAGTATCAAATTTCTAATTCGCAATCGGACACTGTAGTCATCATAGACGAAAAAGTTCAGTAATCCACGCTGAAACCGTCATTAACACAGCCAAAAAGCCGGAAATTAGTGGCAGAGAATGTCTTTCTCTATACTTTACCAAAGATATAACTCGAGAATGAAGAGTTGTTGTAGTTTCTTAACGTAGAGCAGAAACATTATTGAGAACAAGTTACCTTGCTTTAAAAACAAAAAACTGATGACTTCCAAACCGAATATGTGTATTGTAGTTTTATATATTTATTATGGTTTCCATCAAAATATTTTTCATGTATAGCTTTAGTGTCACGCCAAAGGTTCGTAGTGAAATAGAGCTTTAATATTTTGTGCCACGTTCCGCACACGTTTTATATGTATTTTCTTGAACCGTTTAATCAAAATATTTATTTTCTGATACGCTTATATTTTGAACATTATTGTGATTCTTTACATGTTAAACTATTATTGCATGTTACTAACAAAACTAGTTTCCTAGGGAGGATTATCAGTTATTTACTCTCGCATGTTATTTTTTCGAATATCATAATTAACTGTATTAACATTTTTGTGTTAAAGATGTATCGAACTACTAACGAATAAATCGCTTGGAGTAAAAATCTAAAGGTTTTTTCTAGTCACAACCCACCTTAACCCTTCCCATTCTTAATCAGAAAAACTTTTGTCCTTCATGTCTGGGTTACCTTGGATTCCATTACAGAGTTTGTCGGCCGCTTACACGACAATATAACACGTAAAAAATACCACACCGCTGCACTACCATTTTCGTTTCAGAATAATGTTTAAAAATTATTATTCTATCTTTATAGATGAAACATAAATAAAATTTTATTTTTGAAAAACCTTTAAAGGTTGGATCGATGACGGTTTACCTATGCGATATACTTTACAAACTCTGGGGAGGATTTCGAAGGTTGGCCTTCAGGTTTAACAAACAAAAGGTGGTGCTTGAATCTACTAACAAAATGATTACAAATATTTGCTAGTACTGATTCTCAACGTCCTCGTCCCTTCTTCTCGACGGTTACAGAAGACGATTGGCTCCTTCGGCTGTAAATCTACCAGTTGCTTCATCTAGAAACCTTCGCTTCGAAGGCCAGAGATCTACCGCTGCAGACGGAACCCCTCCGCCGTCGGTCAATACTCCATCAACCACACTGGGGCAGTCCATCGCTCTTGTCGCCAACCAACTCCTTCAAGGAAGCGATGTGGTGGAGTCTCAAACCCCTGAAGGCTCAACTGCCACTTCCGTTGGATGGCCTCATGATGTGAGGACGCCCCCAAAACTGATGCTCCAAGTCCAAAAGCTAAGTGACGATGGACCGGGTAAGAAACCGATAAAAGACGATCCGATGGGCGAGAACTTTTTCCCTTCCCGTAGACATCCTCCACAGCTCGACTCTTCTACTCCAGTAGTCGCCGTGACGCAGATGACAGCCACATCTAAGATAGGGCAGCAGACAGCTACTTCTTCGGTCGACGGGGAAAAGAATAGCGGAAAACGCCCAACAACAACTTCTATTGTAGCCAACAGAAAATCTACCTCTGCAACAACAACCACTACTACATCCACACCAGTGACGACACCAACCACTCCCACTTCTGTTAAATGGAAGATTGCAATACCTATGAATCGACCGACACGATTTCCTCCAAGGAAACCAACAACTTTATCCCCAATCCCCAGCCTTGATGATAACTCCAAGCCTACTAACCCGGGTCCAATACACAGCGGACCCAGCACTAATCCTGGAGGCTTCACAAGACCCCATTCTCTTCCCCCCAAGGTCTCTTCAAGACAGCCAACAACAACTAGTACAAGAACTACATCAAACCCTGTTACAAACACTTCCTTGGCTGTTGAGAAGAAGAAATCCACAACAAGTCCAACAACAGCGACACTTATAACAACCACAACTCCAACTCTTGTTACCACCACCTCTACGCCAGTTGTCACTACAACCCCCATGCCAACAGTGTCAATGCCTCCAAAGAAAAATCAAACAAGTGAAACACTTTCCAAGCAGAAGAATACTGACATTTTGCCAAAATATTCAGAATCAGTTGAGAAAGAAACATTGGGTCAGCCTAAGATAACAAAAGTGGAGATAACTGAGGCTGCAGAAAACGATTTAAAGAAAGAAGAATTTGTAAGTACAACCACACCCCGACCCCGAAGACCAAGTAATAAAAGGAAGAAGAATAAGAACCGAAGACGTCGCCCATCCAAGAAACCATCTACTTCACAGCCTTTGAATGGAAGTGAGCTTGAAGTTAAAGAAAGTCCGCAAGAGGGGAGTCAAGGAAGCGCTGCTTCACCTCTATCAACACGTATCTACAATTTCATTGCCCGTGAAGTCATGCCCTCAATGAGTGTTGGATTACTGGGATTGGTGGTAACAGCTGGATTAGCAGGATATTTCTTATTGCCCACTCTAGGAGGTTTGCAAAGGAGAAGTGATGCCACAACTGATGGATTAACTGTGTATGGCAGTGGAGGAGCATATGGAGGTCAAGAAGAAGATGGAGGAATAATCACCAGTATTTTTCAGAATGTTATGGCTAGTGTCAGAAATGGAGAGAAAGAGTTTGAGAGAGGTCCTCGAAGGAGGAGAAACATCACACCAACAGACGAAGCAGAGAATGAAGTAGATGCAATTTTACAAGAGAATAGCAATAGATTAGCACAAACTCCTCTTACTGTTGATGCCACCGAGGAATCTTTCGCAACCACCCATTCAAAGTCTAAAGATGTCATGAAGGATCATTCAACAGAATCTTCTGGTGCTCTGGATGAAGTCTCTCATGTTGACTCAACAACAGACATTTCTACTGATGATGAAGAAGCTCCTGCAACAGAAGCTATCAAGGACATAAACCCAACACAAGACCTGATTCCGAGTTATAATTGGGATGGTGCTTATGAAGATAACCCTTTTTCTCTAATGGGAATATTTAGAAGGGTTGTCGATTTTAAATTAAAAATTGGAGTCAGTCTTCTTCGTGCAACTACAGAAGTAATTGCTCGATACCTTGAAGACGTACAGAAAAGGTTAAGGGATTCAGATCGCCATGACTGGCTCAGGAGCTTGGGATCGTCAGTGAGAAGGATAGGGAGAGATATAGATTCAGCAATAAATACAGTCAATGACACCAAGCCCATTTATCCCTCCAAAAAGTTTTCCAGACAGATGAGGACAAAAAGGCATGGGTAACAAATTAAGGGCCTTTTGAAGGCTAAATCTTTCTGGATCTTGCAAATAATAAGAACATAATGTTCAAAGAATATACACTGAATATTTCATTGATTTACTCTTTCCTAGGCTTCTTAAATTTGAAAGAGTCACTTCAATGGCGTGTTTTAGTAAATTTGTGATGACAACCTGTGTGCTTCTTGGTGTTTTTGCAACTTCCATACAATGCTGCTCCACCACCAGATTTTCAAGAGGCATGTGGTTTTAATACATCCAAATGCCTCCATGAAAATTTTTCAGAATAAGACATCATTCCACTGCTACTGTGGAAAAGACTTTGTATCATGAGGCTATCTATATTGGCCATACAGCAAATTGATCATGTAATTGTTTCAAATATTGGCATATTGAGTAGGAAATAACTGTATGGTGCTTCAAAATGAACCAATTGCACAAGTGTCAAACTTCATGAATTGTGCATTTGTGACCAAGTTAGTTTTATTTAAAACCATTGGACTGTAAGTTGATTTTCACTATAACATGACAATATATCACTACTTATTCCAATGTTAACTTTAAAGGTAATTTGCCTTAAACAGAAAGTATTCTAAAACTGTAATGTAGCCCTAGGAAGCAGCTAAGAATGTCAATCTGCTGTAACAAACTGAAGCTCTCAAATGGTTGAGGTAAATCCAGTATAAAACATGTAAATAAAAGGAAATGATCTTAACTACATTTGTGTGGCATATCCAGTGAAATAATGTGCATGCATAAACTAATTTTAAAATGCATGGATCTCCTCAAATGTGACTTTATTTATATCAAAAAAGTGAAAAGAAGCGGAGATAAGAACTTTCTCTTAAGTAACTACAAGGAAAATCAAAATAAAAGGATTGTGCAATTAGTCATGTATTTCTTTTACAATGCAGTAAGAGTTTCCAAATGATTTTATATTGTAAAAATAAGTACCATTTATTTTCACAACCAAGATGATTGTGAGATAAGCTTTATGTATATTTCACAATGGTTATATTTCTATAACACCTTTTTGGGTCTTAAAATTCATTATCAATTGGTACAAAACTAATCATCTGAAGATCTCTCAAAATGATTCCTTGGTTCTTTTGAATTTGAGAGTAAAAAAATAAAATGCACATATTTTTCTTATTCTTTCATGTGTTTGGAAAATTCACTACTTACAAAGAATAAAAAACAACTGTATCATATAGCAGCTCATTCGATTTTTATTGAGCAATTTCCAATTTCCTTAGAATAGTTGAAAGTCACAGTGGTGGGCATTTCACATGCAGACATTGATCAAGAATCATTCATAATTGATGATGTCACCAATCTGCCATGATACTGGGACTTCATGCGTACACACTTCAAAAAGATGAAGGAAAGCAAACGTCAAACCTTGATTCCACTTCATCACCAACTGAGCCAACAGTTGTCTACACAACTTATTGCAGTATATTTCATCAGTGACACTACCTTCAGTAAGAGAAATTTCTTTGCCCATTGTACTCAAATCAGATTACAATGAAATTTAGCAATCTCATTCGTGTCACCCTTTCATAAACCATAAACCTATAAGATTTGATGTCTTAATTTCCCTACAATATCAGAGCACTCCCACTATTTTTTTAATATATTAGCAACAAAAGGAGGGTTTAATTTCACAGCCAATCACAAAATTGTTATTCACAATTTTGGATTTTGTTTCTATTAATATATAAATCATTAATCATACACAATGCATCAAACACTTTTACAGATTCAACTATTTTACAAAAGATTACCTTCAAGATAGCATAGCCTCCTGTACATTGGTCAGTTTGAAATCTTTTGTTTGATAATACAAACACAGAATTATGTTGTGTCATTGATGTAAACACGTTTTTACAGAATATATTCCATATAAATAAGACTCCAAGCATTTGTTTTTAGTTAAATTCCCTCAAATGGGAAACAATAACACTTTTATCCTTCATTTACTATAACATAGACACTATTGATATTAATCATTCAAATGGAGTCAAAATTAAGCCAAAATACTGGTTTGCCATCCGTTAGATTAAATGCACATATTATGAAAAGTCAACATAAGACCATCTGAACACACTCAGAATCCAAATTAACTTCACTATTACAAGGGAAAATGTGGAGACTCCAAATTTATACTCCACTCCACTTTGAAATGGAAGACCAATCTCCGCAAAATAAGTTCAAATTAATTCAATCAAACAAAAATGAAATCAAATTAATGTAATAGTGGAAGAAAATTGAGACTAAACAAAATAAAATGAATCCTATGAGTCAAGTGATCCAAGACAACTGCAAATACTTCAAACATTTTCCACAATGAATGGCCATACATAAATCTGAAAGTTTTAAATTATTAACTACTTCCGTTTCACAGCAAGATCTCCACACCTACAGCACTCCTACAGTTCAAGTTACTTGACTAGAAAAAGGTCTTTCACTGATAGGCAACAAAGACAGCGAGGACACATAAAGCAGTAAAATTTAAAAGCAATACATTGCTATGAAATACAATACTATGTAATTCAATGCAATGTAAGATCATCCAACATAAAGTAATTCATTGTAATGTATTTAATACATTGTAATGCGGTAAAATGTAATCTAATACAATGCAATGTGATACAATCAAATGGAACAAAATCTAGAGCAAGAAAATGTAATGCAATACTTTGTATTGCAAGATAATGAAATATCACACAAGGTAACAGCATTACATGCAATTTTCAAACAAAAGACAGATGAATAAAAAGATGATTAGGAGAGGAGGTAAAAAGGCAATTTTACTGAATATGTGGTTTAGCAATTACTACAAAATAATTGTTGGCTTAGTTTGTTTCTGTCAATAAAGAAAACTCAAGTTACGCATAAACATTAATTCAATTTAAAAGATGCCTCAGAATATTTTTATAATGTAGGGCTGCAGCAACTGCATTCTAAAGTACTGGGAAAAATCTAAGGATACATAAATGTAAAGCAAATAATTTATTTTGTGATGACTAATCAATGCAATTGCTAAAAATAAGAAAAGATATCCACTGGTGGCCACAGCGAGTGATCATTTTCCTTTAAAAACGTAATTTTGCATCACTTAACACACGTTTCTTCCAGTTTACTCTAACATTACAGGCAAAAATGATGCACACTAAAATATATTAATTAATACTACTAATAATGCACGATATTTAATTCACAATCCCTTGGGTTGCTATCACGGTTTCATTCATGCATACTATACAAAGATGTTTGATTGCCATACATGTGTTAACACTGTTCATGGCTTTGTTGATCACTACACCAGAAGTATTTTAAAATTTTAGGGAAAATTTATACATGAAGCATTATCATAACAAAGTTATTTCCACAAAAGAAATGAGATAACATGTGAACTTAATAAAGGTATTCTCATACTTCCAGATTCATAGAGTGGATTAAAAGAACATGATAACTCATGACAGCAACTTATAGGCTTGTTTAACCCTTCAAAACAACCCACAGTCATTCAAGAAATTAAAATTTACCAGTCTTGTACTCAGTGACTGTCTCAACTTCTCATTACAAATAAATTATTATATCTCAGATAAATATCAAATCAAACATGATAAACAAGACAGTTTATATATGCATGCATACATAAATTCTTCTCCTGGAATATTAAATGATACCCACAATTAAATGAATGGATAATCTAAAGCACATTTTCATGGAAAGTTACTCAAGCACCAAAAAAGCTTGATTGTTCTTTAAAAAATGGGTGCTTCGAAGATAATCCAGTCTGAGAAAAAGTAGCCTATGGAAATATCTTAGAAATTTCTGAAATTTCGCAGATATTTTTTTTCAGTCGGGAAAAAAAGAATGATCCAAGCTTTCAGCATTGAAAATAGACACAAAATGTGTATAAGGAAACAACGAGACTGATTGAAAATAATCCCAAAGATCACCAAAGATTCCAAAATAAATAATTCATGATAACAAAATATTTCTCCAAAGAATAATTTAAGAGCAAATAAAGTTAATTTGGAGATTTAGTTTAAGGCCTAAGAAAGCAAATCTAAAAATCAATATCTAATGGGGTCTCTCCCAATGACATGCAATCAAAAAGTTCTGTACAGATAAAAAAAATACTCTTTTAGGGCT
Organism: Ladona fulva; assembly: GCA_000376725.2. Taxonomy (NCBI): domain Eukaryota; kingdom Metazoa; phylum Arthropoda; class Insecta; order Odonata; family Libellulidae; genus Ladona; species Ladona fulva. Next base: position 89,533 of record KZ309869.1, read on the forward strand.
ACAAATTACCAAAATGCAATACTGTTCTATCTACCAAAACACTTTCATTTGCTTTTCAGTGATTTGCATTTCCAGAGGAGCTACAAAGCATAATTCAAAATTTTTAATGTCCTTAATAAATATGAGAAAAAATCAAAGAATGATTAGAACAATAGATCTCTTGGGTCGTAAAAATTATTACCTCTTTCATATTTGGCCTAAAAGTAGCAGGAAAAGATAGTTTAAACTTATATCAATTTCTTAGAGTTACTGATGGAATGTACTTCCTTTATGAGATTAAATAATTACACCTGAATAAGATAAGGTTTGCATTTTTCCAAGAGAAAAATGCTGATTAGAGGACTTGTTTCAGCATAAATAAATATGCGCAACTAGCACCATATAAATGTAATATTTAGGCATCCAGTTCTATGATGAGGGTGTGTGTTAAACCAGCGAGCAGAAAACTCACATTTTAAATAGAAATCAGCCATCGATTCCAACAGACTCTCAAAAAATTAACTTGGAAATTAGCCGCTATTCTCTCTCCGATTTGGCAGTTGTTTTACATGGTATCTACAGCAGTTAATCATATACAGAATGATTTCTTTTCCACACACAAAAAACTATTCATCTGTGAAACGTTACAATCTTAAATTAATGAAAACAAGGCATTTGCATACGTTGAACATAACAATTTCACATTCAGCCAACATGATCAAGATAATTCCATTCTACTATCACAATGAAATCCTATACGTTTTGATGTATGGAGTAACTCCTTACCTCTTTGATCTCCAAGGAGAAACTGGAGATTGCTGTATTCTTAGAGGGGTGTTTGAGAAGGAACTGCTTTTGAGTCAAACTCAGTGAATAATTGCTAATGATGAACACTTTCACACATAAGCTACACATGTATAGTTTTCCCGCTGTTATGCTAAAACTTAAGAGTCAGGACTTTGGATTTTCTGCTGTATTTGGGTCAGATTCACTAATTCTCTTCACCAGAAGTGAGAGAAAACGTATGAAAAAAGGTGAAAGTGAAAGTATGAAGAAGTAATGAAGAAGAGGTGGAGGATGAGGAACCGAAGGCAATCCTGTGACACTGTTTGAGGTGGAATAGGTTCGGCACAAAAGTCTTTTGTAGGGAACTCTCCCGTTTTGTAATAAATCTCCAACATCTGTTCCTTCTCCACAAATCTATCATAGAGCCACTTGGTCAGAGCTTCATTGTCTTGAGGAACCTATGAAACACAAAGAAAAGATTTGAGAAAACACAGATACTCAACAGGGACATTAAAAACTCCATGAAATATGGTTACTTTTGATACTGTTATTTACAGAAAGGTTGCATCACAGGATGACACTGGTTGTTTACAGAAAGATTTAAACATTATTTCAGGATGGTGCAGTGATGAGCAGCTCTACTAGAATGTAAAGAAGTGCATGGCTGTCTTTCTCTGCATTTCACAAACGTTACCCGTGCACTGTATCACAGTTCAGGACATCCTCAGTTTGTGAGACATAAAAAAATACCTAGGAATTACGTTCAGTAGTAGTTTTTCCTCCAAAGAGCATATTCAAAGTACAGTAGGAAAGGTGAATAGGATGCAAAGGTTTGCCATTAGGATTCTGAGGGGATGTTCATTGAGAGAAAAAGAAATAGCGTACTTTTCCCTAATTCCACCTCTCCTTGAGTATTGCTGAGTAATTCCCAGAAACTAGGATTAGTCTTGAGATGGTAGAGCTGCTAGGTTTGTCAACGGACTCAGAAGACTTCATTACCAATGTAAGTTTGTCAAAAAGTTTATCACTACAGACCTTTTCCATGAGATAGCTTACTTTCCAGTTAGCACCGTGCGCAATAAAACCAAGAAGTAATTGGAAGTGATTGCCAGGACGGACAGTTACTTCTGGTCATTTCTTCCGCAAAGTATTAGAAAAGCTAAAGGCAGTTATGGTGTGATAGGATTATAAGTGTTTTCACATCCCCTGACATGCATCACTGGCAGCCAGGGTTTAAATGTACATTTTGTAGGCCCACTCAAAAATCAAAGCAGAGGGCAACTGTCTGAATAGCCCCCAGAATTATTGACTATTTAGAATATTTAGGGTTATTTATTTAAGGAAAGGATTTATGGAAACTAAGTAGAATAAGGGAGGGATGCAAAAAATGCAAACTCGCCAACTCAACTTTTTCTCTGCATTTTATGTATCAAGTCTCCATCTTAAGACTTAAATCTGCAAACAACAATTTATCTAGAGGGTTTGAAAACTTTAAAAACCAAGGAGGGAGGACATAAATGCAACTACATCTCTATTAAATTATCAATTATAAATAAGGTTGGTCTATTGCTTCCACTACACTCTACTTAGAAGGTAGTGGGAAAGAAATTGCTAACAGATTTCACTTTCATAAAGTTACCATTGAGCCTTATGCACAGAACTGTTAGTAACTAGATTCTCAGAATAGAAACTTACAACATTATTCTGATTGAATACCTCCATTTCCTTGTTTCACTCCATCTAAAGTTAACTTTCTGAGACCTGGAAAACACCTTTGATTCATTGCACCCCATTTCAAAGTAGTGCATGTTCATAGTAAAAATATGATAATTCAGAACTAAGATTGCATTGAAGTTGTTCAATTCAACAGGTGTTGACAAGTTTTAATTACCTCATGACATGGATAGAGTCGGTAGAAGAGAAATGTTTTACACGGCTCCCTCTGACCAGTTACGATAGTTGGCAAATCCAATGGCTGTCCGTTTGGATATGCAATTGTGATATCCAACACCCACTTCAATTCATAAGGCCTGCTGCGGTCTGAAATTCAATTTTACACATGCAATAGATTGAAATACAAGTTTGGCAGTTTATCCATAAATATTTATAAATTGATTTCAAAATTATACAACTTTTTGGAAGAAAGAGAATACAAACTCAACATTTAACTTTTCTGAGGAGAAGAATAACATAAACTGTGAGAAGAGAACACAGACAAATTTGTTAACTTTGGCCACCTACAATTCAAATATTGTCTTACAGTTATATAAAGTTAAGATTCAGCCAAGCATGAAGCAGAGAAATACAAACCTGCGGAATCACATGGTGCTACTAAAGTTTTCTGTAATTTCTGTCAAGAAAAGGTTTGAATCACAAACATGCAAATTCCAATACCTCAAGTGAGGACCAAGAAATCTTTCTGTAATGGACAGGTTTCCATTGTATACAGGTGCTCTACACACTGTTTCCACTGTGTATACGCATTATATGTACACATACATACATTCTTTTATGTAAATGGATTACTAAGAAATTTTGCAAAAAAGAAAAAATCCTTGGAGAGACTTTTTTTGCACCACAATTCCTACATAATGTAAGTTCTAAGCATAAGAATAAAAATCAGCATTTTTCAATGGGATTCATTCCTCTATTTTAATCTCAAATCTCTTTTATTTTATTAAATGTATTGCAAACTAGAAGTGACAAAACATTTTTCAAACACATTGCTGCTGAATTTTTTCACACAATAAACCTTCAATAATTGTTAAATTATATTATTATTATTGTTAATTTAATTCCCAACTTTGTTTTTCTATTCCTATAACAGTGTCTCAGATACTACTTCCCCTTCTGGTGAGAGTTTGAATTTTGGTACACCAACAAAATTTAAGGTCAGGTATCAATGTAAGCTGATTCTTCATTGTAAGGTAATTATCATGATTGTAGTAAAAGGCTAATTTTGAAAATTTCAACATTTGCTAGGTTATTTATTTATTTAAGAATTACCCGTCGCGATTGGATCGTGGGACCCGGTGGCAATGGTTGAGGGGGTGCAAAACAATGTACTAACTGTCCGGCATTCGCCCAAAGACAGGAGGGAAACCCCTCCAAAAACCTCCCGTAGAATGTACACATTCTATAAAACCAATTAATACATACATACAATACATCTGAATAAACATATATACATAAAGTTGAAAAATAATTTTCCCACATACCATATTTTGCAATGTCTATACACATATATACATATAAGTTATACATAGTCGAGTTCAAGAGACTTAAGTTAAAATACATTACATAATGAACATGCAATATAATAACTACATAGAATTTAGCAGCTTTTAATTTTTGCTTTGAATATTTTAATGTTTTTTGGCATTGTGACGAGGAGTTCTCCAGGTAAAGCATTCCATTCCCTTATACCCCTGTTAATAAATGAGTATTTCACTACATCGGTTTTCTGTTCCCGTTCCTTTATTTTTAATGAATGATCGCCACGTGCTCTATAGTTAGGAGCATCAAACCTCGCTCGTAATTCCTCCCAACCATCTTTACAGTTCCACGCATTATATACACCACCCGCTAATCTAAATGTCCTCCTTCTCGATGATAATGATTCCCATCCTAACTCATCTAACATTTTACCGACATTGTGCATAAACATACTGCTCTGCTAAGGTTGGTGTATCTACTCAATAACCCAAGTGAATGAATCTACAGAATATAAATGAAAATTTTCCGATTTAATCTATGTGTAGCTATTAACTCTATAAATCTATTAAAACAGCTCACCAACCAAATAATCAATAATGGAACAAAACTGTTGAAATTTGCAATCATCATTAGTCCTGTGGTGAACTATTTCCTGTGTGTCCAAACTTATGGCACAGAAAATGTAAAAATCACTTTTCAAACACTCAAAGTTGCACATTGACACTGCCATCAAATTTTTGGCAGCACACTAACTACTTCTCATACCACCTATCACAGCACACAGTTTGCAATATACTATCCCAGCTGTAAGCAGCATTGTAGTTAACAGTGCTGCTAAACTCGGCAAAAGGTATACTTAACTCAGTTATATACTTTATAAAGTACATCGTTCATGTCATTTTTAATGGAAATTTCACAGAGTGGTTACAACTTAATAAGGAACTTTGGGTGAACATTATAAATAATACAAATAGATATCAGAAGAGTATATTGCATTATTGAAGAACTATAAGAGACTCAAGTTAGAATTATTTATCTATTCTCAATGGAAGTAGAATTTGGAGGCCCATGAGAGATTTCACCAGTGTGCTACATGCAAGAAATTGCAGAAAGCAAACAGTATTATTATTATATAAAGAGCAGAGGGTATACACCCCCATTAAAGTAGACTGTGAGATTTTGCTCCCACAAATATGAAACAAATCGAAAATCGTAATAGAATTCAGCACAAATAGCATTGGATGAGAGTGTTTACTCACCACAGATATTGTTCAGAGAGAAAGGGCTTCCGGATTCCAGAGGGCCAATGACATTCATGATTGTTTTCAGTGCTCCCACTCGTGGTAATGAAACATGTTTTAACACTGGGAGATTGTTTTTGGCAGCATATCTAAGAATACAAAGATAAATGGAAGGGGAATGCCTTTGAAAAAGTACAAACATTCCTCATAGATATTTCTGTCATTTTAAAATTTGTAAATTTTTGCTACAATAAGAACGATCTTAAACTTTTTCTTTTCCCATAAGATATGTAAATCTTCCCATAATATATATGAAGAGAATGCATTTAACATACTTTGCGGAAACAAATTAAAACATAAGGAAATTTCTATATTAATTTTTAGGACTTGGGCATACCAAAACTTTCCAAATGAGTTAAGTACATAATTCCATTTTTCAAACGATATGAATCCAATAATAATTAAATAATAATAATGGGAAAATCCAAACATGCAGCTTGTAGGATATTGATATTTTACTTGTAGAAATCGTTGTGCTTTAGTTCGTCTGGTCGACTTTTCGTGTTCTTATTATTTTGGATAAATAATAATCATATAAAACATACTCTCGACTCCAGTTCATTATATTACACAGCTCTTTAAATTTTGAGAAAACTCAATTACTGTGTTGATCGTCTAGGAAAATATCATGAAAGGTACCTTTGACTTGTTTCTCTTCTTTTTCTAAGAAAACCACCTTCAGGAAATAGGACCATCCATTTTCGGCATCTTGGTATATAGGCGTCTTTTAAATGCTTCACTAACTCCTGGAGGGATGCTTCTCTCTTGTCTTTGCCCTACGTTACGTTTAAAGAGAAATTACAATACTTGATTAAAACTCACATTTAGTCTGATAACACGGAGATTACTTTCGCCAAACATTCAAATCCGAGACTTACGGAGACAATAAAAAAATCTTGATGTAAAATTGAAACGATTCCAAAGTTTGTGTACTTGAATATTCTATCCATTATCCACATTAGATTCGGCAAAATATTTTTTTTCGCATTAAATGAGGCCATTAACAGCGGGACATCTGCTGTTGACTGATGATTTGCAATGACTAGTGTCCTATCTTCAAGGCATATCGTTATGTCATCTCCTATTTCTACAACTGTAAAAGAAGGAATGTTAGACGACATATTCAAGATTAACACGAATAGAAACTAAAATAAGATATAACAGACACAATACTAACTATCATAACCGGCAGACCAACTCCACATGCTGACCATTGCTAAAAGCCAATGGAAGAATATGCCTTCGATTCGCCAGTACAGATCGGGATGACATTTTTTAATTGGAAAAAACATCATCATCCACACAACATAGGTTGGAATGCAGTATATGTTGTTGACAATAACAAACACTACCCGTAACGCACATCTACACAGAAACGCAACCCTACAATGTAGGCGATGGCATTAAAAACAGTAAAATATAGAAACTTCTCCATTTTGTATCAATTAATTTTAACTTTACTTACCCAAAAGGATCCATATTACAAGGCTTTTTTTGAAATCCACGGGTTAAAGAGTAAATGCTGCAGATATTAAGATATTTCAGAGAGTATCCTCCTCTCCTCCATTTATTACCAGAGGAATTATACTCATGATGACCCCAAAGACTATAATTAAAGCAAAAATAATCTTAAAATTATTATTCGAAACAAAAAATCATATCTAACGGAATTTACTTTCAATATAAACTAGCTAGTAGTTCCGCTGCTTACATCACTAAACAGAAATTTTGCTAAAATACCACAGCAAATCTTTAGCTGCGCTGAGTGAAACAACACTACTCGCGAATCCCGGCCTCTGATTAAGACAGTGACCAGGAAGACCGCAGCACATCGGACACTTTTTAGCTGTTATCACCGGGGTTATACTAGATAACTTGCGCCCAGTCCGGTCTTACACTTGTCAACTAGGACAAGGCATGCCGTCGAAATCCGGCATATTTCAAATCAAACAATGAGATGTGGCAGTTTGTAAACGAGATACTAACTACTAGGTTTCAACAAAAATATAAAAAATCTCAAGTTTGTATTTCGACATCATAATTAACACATGTTTAAGTTATGCAACATAAATATGAGCCTTTCAGAGAAGATAAGAATGTGTACGCACAGTCATCGTCTGAGACACAGTAGTCATTATAGAACTACTAGATTAGCTTTATCTTTCTTGCAGCCCTTCATCAAAGAGTATCGCAGGAATAACACCAACAATTTTACAGAAAATGAATGTTTTTTTTAAGTTTGTTCTGCTACGCTGTTTGTGCTGCCATCTTTAGAATGATACCTTTATTCAAGTTCCGCAATCGAAATCAGCAACAGTCTTCGATACCGGTATGATCGATAATAGTAACAGTCGATGCGGTCGACCTTCTCCGCAATTGCAATTGCAGTCGCTAGCCCACGTCGTCTGAAGTCTCTGAAGGTTCGAGGTCAGGAAGGATTGCCATGACTCTCCTAATCCGGTTGCCCCGCCTCGGAAGTGGGGTATCTGATTTGCTGAAGAATGAACGTTTGATAGGCAGAGTCCTTCAATCCTCCTTCAGCTCTAGTGCCGTGAAAATGGTGAGTTTCTGCTCATTGAAGTGTTAGCTGCGCTATTGATGGGGAAATAGATACTGATAATCTATTTATAAAACTCAAGCACTCCGAATTAGGTTGATAATTGTCTCTTAATTTATTTTGACCAATTATATCGAAAGATGGTACCATTTGCATATTTACGAGGAATAAGTTTTTTAAATTTTCACATCATTATTTGGATGATAGTTTGAATCATATCTAGTGATATGCCATGAAATTAATTTTTTGTAATTATATGATTTATATGTAAATTGCAATAAAAGTTACCTTGTGTTCGTACTTGAATTGAAGTATTTTTATGAGTTTGTTTGATATGAGAGATGAGTAAGTTCTGTGAATGTCTTATTTTTAGCTTTTATCATTTTCTTGTGAAATTTTCTTCACTTAAGGAAGGTCATCGCATTGAAAGAGATACATTTGGGGAATTGAAAGTTCCCAACGAGAAGTATTATGGAGCCCAAACAGTGAGATCTCAGATGAATTTTCCGATCGGTGGTGAAACGGAAAGAATGCCGGTAATGTATTATTTATATACCGAAAAGTGTTTCAGTTAGCATATAGGTTTAATTTTGATTTTTACAGTTAGAAAAATTTTTGCACAAAACGTAAAAAATTTGAATGTTTTGTATGACCCATGCTGTAAATGTTACGAAATAACAATTTATATAGCTCTCTTTCCCGTTTCAACATTATCATATATTACACCTAGCTGAGTGATGTATTGTTAATACTCATGCTTTTTGTGTGATTTTCATAGTAAGGATAAAAAATATGTTGCATTCATCAATTATTAACATTTAAGTGATGCCAGTCTAAACTGAACATATTCTCCTAAATACATACGCCCATATCCTAGAAAATTGAATATATGCCTACTCAGACATACATTTCTGTACAGGGATCAGCATGACTTTTTCATTGCCAGTGTTGAAACTAATGAAGCATACCTTTACATAATTGGATTATTATGCATTTTTGTGGCCTTTTGGGTCATTAAATTTACTTAACATATGTTTCACTGATTTAAAACATAATGTAGATGGCAAATTTAGGGTTAATCAACCAAAAGTTATATCCTACCCAGTAATTGAGAATATTGATGTAAAATTATTCATTTACTCTAATTTTGTGTAGTGATGTAGTTTTTAGCATCTAGCAATAGGAATTATATCCCATTTAATGAAGAATCATTTAATGAGATACTGTCTGAAGATGACTGAGAAAGACTAACCAAGAATTCTTAATTTTTGGATAATTAGTTCTCTTCCCTATGTTCCAAGAATATCAACCGAACTTAGGTGTATAGATTATGAGATTGACAGTGATATTTGAAAATTTTTATTAAATATTGAGAAATAGAGACGCCTATATTTTTGGGATAAGTAGATCAGAGTTGAATGGAGGAATTATTTTGCTTCCTTTGAGTTTTTTCCTTGTTTAAAGACAATGCACTTCATTACTTGTCATAAGGAGGGCTTACAGGAGAAGTTCCTTGCACAAAAATAACAGACATGTTTTTGGCCATTCAACTCGATGCACATTTATGTATGCAAAATTTGCAACTGAAAATCGAAGTTAGGCAACCACTCAAGTGCATTGCTATACATATAGCAAAATTTTCCATCTAGAATAATATTTATCCCTTTTTTTTCACATAAAACTTATTTTTCCACAACTAAATATCATCATCTTCACCTCCAGACATTCTTTATCTTCCTCAGAAGGAAGGTTTACCTTCATTCAGAAAGAATAACCAGAGGTAACCATCCGTTTTGTGATTATTTCCTTGTAATGCTAGGTCGCCTCTCGAAGATCGTGCTCTCTGTTCACCGGGATGAAAATATTCTTTACTTCACCTGAAAATTCTGAACCAATGAATTTTTCGAAAAGCTTTCATTGGTTATCAGATCTTCTCTCCTGCAATGGGTTCCATCTGTGTGATTTTTATCATGGCTGTAATGCTACTGTAGAACCTGAAATCTCCACTGACAAAACGGGCTGCTCTACTTTGAATCATCTCTAAATCTGAGGCTAACCCTACTTCACGTGGATTCCAGATTTTGCAGTTGTATTCAAGACTTGGTCGAATAAGGGAAAAGTACTTAATTTCTTTAACTCTAGATTGGCATCCTCTCAAGGTTCTACTTATTAATCTTTGCATTCCATTTGCCTTTCCCATAATATCATGAATATGCTCCTTGAACGTTAAACTACTACTGAATGTAACTCCTAGGTATGTATTGTGATGCATGAACTCTAAAGGATATCCTGAAAATTAGTAAGGTTTGCTAATGACGTTAGTGGAACATGTTGAGGAGTCACGACATTTGGTGGCAGCAGTGGAATTAATTCCTCTATAGAAGAAGCCTGGGGATGGCGGCACTCCTAGTGATCAGGCCGCTGGCACTAAGAAGTGCGGAAGGTAAGAAGGATGGGTACGGAGAGAATCAGTGCTCAAGGAAGGAGAAAGACGCCGCCGATTATGGAGACCTATGTTGACGCGACTACAAGCAGTGGGGGAAAACACGCTGAAGAAGACAGGGGATGCACAAGAAGATCCAGTGGACAATCCACAATGAGAATCTCCTAATTTTTGAAGGGTCTTTGAGCAGGGATAAGGCAGTTCGTTTTGTCCCGTGATCCGAAGACGTTCGATGAGGCGATTCGTGTGGCCGTTCAGGAGGACGAAAACAAAAGTGTCTGAGTCGGAGAGGACAACAAGGGATACATGGTACAGGTAATGCCCCCATTGATACCTCAGGCGCCAACATGTCTGAGGATGATGAGGGAGGACCCAGGGCAGCAAGAGAGATTCCCAAAGGCTTCACAGGAGCCACCAGTGGGTGGATCAAGATGCTTTGCTAGTGGCAGGATGGGGCATTTTTCTGGTGAGTGTCCAAATGTTTCCTTATCGGTGTGGAATGAAGGGGCATCTTTCTAGGAATTGCCTAGGTGGCTCTAGAATCCTGGGCAGACGACACTCTTAAAGCCCACAGGGTTCCTCAAACAAGTCTCCCTCTGCACTGCACCCCTTGTTTGCGGAGGTGAATCGCCGAAGGCGATAAACAATGAGGGGCAGGCGATAATGGTTCCCACTTTTCACTCGCCACATGAGCAGGTCATAGGAGTGAAGGTGAGTAGGAATGGAAGGAAAATAAACCTTGTTGATATGGGGTCATCCATGTCATTAATTAGGGAGGGTATTACCATGACAATGGAAGTTAATGCACCTTCGATTCGGCTCCTAGGAGTTAGGGCATCAGCTTCCTGCACTGGGCACCACAGAGATAGACCTAATAATTGCAAAACCAGAGAATTAGGCACCCATTATACATCGGTGGGGAAGGAATGACTATTAAAACAGATAGGATCTTCTGCGGCTGCTAGGAGCAGTGATGGATGTGAAGAATGGAGTGGTGGCTGGGCTCTGAAGAGATCCAACTCAAGGGCTCTCATGGAAATGAAGGAGGGGGGTTTACGATGGCTATGCATAAAGAGGGCAGCGCCGCAGAGACTAGCACGGATAAAAAGGTGTATCAAAATGGCAAATTAGTGGAGGATTTTAATGAGGGAGAAGAGGGATTGATCAAGGCTAAGTGTGATGAGATGGTAGGGTGTTGTGTAATGTTAAGAGAAGATATTGTTTTATCACCTAGATGTGAGATGTTGTGTTTTGGTCGTTCCACGGTTGGAGAAAGCAGTGAGCTCATAAAATGAAAGAGCATGTGGAGGAAATGCTAAAACTAGGGGTGATCGGGGAATCAGTATCTCCATGGAGTGCTCCTTTGATGTTGGTGTCAAAGAAAGAAGAGGATGGGCTGACAAAAACGAGGTTCTGCACAGACTTTCGAAGGCTTAATCTGGGGACTAAGGGTTTAACATTTATCCCCTCCCCAATATCCAGGAGACACTGGACCAACTTGGCAACTTATTTCACCACTTTGGATTTGGAAAGTGGATTTTGGCAAATCAAAGTGGAGCTGAGAAATCAAGAGAAGACTGTTTCACCACGCTTGATGGGCATTATGAGTATTTGAGGATGCCCTTCAGACTTGCCGGTGCCACTACTACTTTTCAATGGCTAATAGATGTGGTACTCATGGGACTTTGGGGGGAGCATTGCCTTGTGTATCTCGATGATGTTATAGTCTTTGGAAGGGACGTGGAGGAACATAACCAGTAGCTGAGAGATGTATTGGAGCGACTATGCAAGGCGAAGTTGACATTGAACCCCCAGAAGTGCCAGTGTATGTTAACAATGGTTAACTACTTGGGACATGTGGTATCAGTGGAAGGGGTAAAGCCCGACCCTGCAAAGGTGAAGGCTATCCGTAATTTCCCAATTCCTAGGAATCTCTGAGAACTTAGAGCTGGGGTACTCAACCTTTTTTGGTTCAGTGTTCTCATAACAGCAGGTATTGTCATCAAAGTTAGAGAGGTATGCTTTGGTATTTGCATTATGACCTTGGCTTTTATCTTTCAGTTGCCAGTAATAAAAGCAATGGGGATACTGAAGAAGGCTTCAGCCATTGTTAACAAGAATTATGGACTAGATCCCAAGGTTGCTGAAGCTATCTGCAAAGCAGCAGATGAGGTAGCTTTTTAATTCCTTCTAGTTGGTTGTTGAAAATTCATTAAGTGTAGAATGATACTTTTTTTCTTATATACTCTAGAAATGAGTGTTATTGTACATTGTACTGTCCCAAGATCCAGTAAGGGATAGGTTTTGTCAGTACAGATACAGTTGAGAAAGTTAAAATTATCTGATTTATAAAAATATGTGAAAGGAAAGATATACGTTGATCTTAAAAAAATTTTCTATCTTAAAGTAGATAATTTCATTCTCATGTAATTACAAAATTATTGTACAATTTTATGACCAGATGACGCTGCATTAGGCAGGAAGAGGATGTTTACTACTAAGGTAACTTAAGGATATTTCAGTGATATGTATCATCACCACATCAAAATTTACTGTGTAATGTTTAAAATTATTTAAGATATAAGCTAACCTGCTCATCAAGTATAATGGAACTTAATTTATATTGAATTTTAACTCTTCAATAATTGAATTCATTACTTATTAGTACTACTTAGTTAATGATAATCATTTGCCATAGTTTCCAAGGCAAGAATCATAAGCAAAATGCGTGAAATGTAATTCAGTTCAATTTTGTAGAGCATGCACAATAAATGAGAACTATTTAAATCACTACAGAAATTCTAATTTTTGTGTTAAATATGTTGGAATTTTAAGCTAACCCTTTCCCTGAAAAGAGGGCGTGGAGCAATGTATTCTTGCCTTCTTAATCTTGGTTGAGCAATATTTAATCTGACTAAAGAGCACTATCATTCTGTTTCATAGTAATCCACTTGCTTTGCTATTAGAAGTTCCTTACAAAGTTTTTGGATATTCTGAAAGGCTTTGAGTATTCCCTAAAATAAATATTGTAAGTGGTAAAATTTAAGTAGAATGATTTAAATTCAAATCAGACAAAGTCTTGATTATCTGGGCTAATGCTGAAGTTAGGATGGACAAAAATCAGATAACCATAATCCAGACTTTCCATTTTATTTTTCTTACTTCATAATATATGTAAATGTACAATTTAGTGATATTTGTGCATATAGTATGATAACTGTTTCATGAAGTTTTCTTCGCCCCACTGATGATGTTTTTAATAGTGAAATGTAATTTTTCTGTACTTGAAATTCGGGAAGTTGTCTATGAAGAATCACCATGTGTTTATTAGAAACAAAAAAGAATAGGAAATGCCTCTGTCTCTGTCGTTTTTTTTTTTTTTTAAGGGATATGCCTCATTTGATTCCTGTTTAATAAGTCACTGGTTATTTTGTATTTGCTAGGTAAAGTGGAAGGGATTTCCTTAGAAATTGTTAATTCACTGCTCTAGGAAGTGAAGGAAAACAATAGATAGCATATTGAATGTTTCACTGGGTTCATTTTGTCTTATGTGTATCCATAGTCTTTGCCAATTAAGTGCTGCATGAGTCAAGTATTCTTTTTTCAGGTGATTAGTGGTTCCTTGTACAAAGACCACTTCCCCTTAGTCATTTGGCAAACCGGCTCTGGAACTCAAACTAATATGAACACAAATGAGGTGATCAGCAATAGAGCAATTGAGATTTTGGGAGGAAAACTTGGAAGCAAGAATCCTGTACATCCAAATGACCATGTCAATAAGAGTCAGGTATTTAGACTGCCATAGCTGCAAATTCTTTTATCTTTGATAGTTTGTCAAAAATCATCATAGCTGATGAATAAGTCTGTCATGATTGTTTTTCCATTTTGCCAAGGAATTAATTTCTAACCAAGCTAACCAATCCATGCAAAAGCACTTATTTTCTACTGGGAAGTGTTTAAACTTTACACAGGTATTTTATAGCAAATTCAACCTCTGGAAATAAGATTTCCTTACCAAAGAACCTTGAAAGTAATTTAAAAAATGGCATTTGTATTGCATGACATTTTTGTAGGTACTTTATTTTCATATTTGTTTTTATCTTTCTTGTTAACTCCATATTGTTAAATTTTTCAATTCCTTAGTTGAAAGTACAAAAGGACTTGTAAATATTGTTTATTCCAAAATAATGACATATATATAATTATTTATTATTATTATTAGGTGCGTATAGACCCTGTTTGGATCACGCAAAGCATTCTGACTCATTTTCTACGGTTTTTTCTGACCTTCCAAACTTCTCTCATTCTTTCCCTGTGGATTCTTTTCCTTTCTTCCGTCCACTTTGTCCCTGGTTTCTTTGAGATTTCATTCTCTGATGTCACTTTCCACTTGTCTACCTTGTTTCTGTATGTGTTTCTATCTTCAATTTCTGTTGAGTCTATTCGCGCCCTTTCTAGGTCTCTTCTAACTTGTACCATCCATGGTATTGTGGATTTGACACCTTGTATGTATGTAACTACTTTCTTGGTTAGTCTTGTCGATGGGAGTCTACTGATGTGTCCGTAAAATTTTAACCTTCTTTTTCTGATGTCTGCTGCTAGGTTGGACATCTTCTCTGTGGTTTTCCTAGAGTGTAGTCTGTATCCCTCCTCTGTNAAACGAACGCAAATCTGTGTAAAGGTTCAATAATTCCCCGGTGGTGATGATTTTCAAAAATATGTTAACCATCGAGATATATATATATATATACACACACACACAAACACACGAGTAAAAGTTGCTTGCATACTGCAAGCTTAATGTTAGATAGATTAACTAAGGCAATGTACACCTCCTGCAACACTCCACCTGCCATTCACCGAGTGCCATCCACAAACTACATTACCCTAAACGAAATATTCAAAATACGTACATAAGAATTGTCCTAGTATCGAACCTGGGTCTATGAGGACAAATATTCTTACAGCATACGATAGAAATACCTATCTTCTATAGATGTGGCGAATGTCAACCTTCTACTAGAGTAAAAACCTTTAAGTTAACCATTGAGGTATGTCGTCTTTATTGATGACGTGAATTTCAATGCTCTATCTTACCTTGAAATACCCTAAATGATTTCTTGAAAATTTTGCACTAAGAATTTACCTAGCATCGCACCTGGTGCTATTAGGTATAAAGCTGTTGTGGGAAACGGAAGATAAAATCACTATCTAACGATTCCGTAAATTTCAACGTTCTATGTTTATGCTAATTACGCTAAACGAATTTTTGAAAATGTGCTCAATGCATTCTTATGGGAAAATGGCCGTTTTTGGGGCCTCCTAGAATCGAACCCATGATGCGTAGAATGGATGTCCGCTTCATTCCATAGTGTCCAAACCCAGGACTTCTCATGCCTCATCTTTAGTATCCTATATGTCCACAAACTACGTTACCATAACCGAATTATTTAAAACACCTCCTTAAGGATTGTGCTAGCATAGAACCTGGGTCTATTAGGACAAATATTCTAACGGCATATGATAGAAATCCGTATCTTCTATAGATTTAGATTTTTAGATTTAGAAACTTACCCCGCGAGCCGCCAAATGGCGTGTGGCAGGGGGTGTGTCAACACCAGATATTCGTACCTAATCTATCCTGTTGGCTTCTCTAATACTACGTGGAAAGAACGACCAAAAATAACTATCCGTTTTTGCGATTATTTCTCTGTAACGCTTGGTCGATGCCTCTCGAAGGTCGCGTTCTTCCTGT
>KZ309869.1:137697-154639 GCA_000376725.2 Ladona fulva
TATAATTGAAATATAAACAATATAGACGGTTTTATATGCATTCAAAATTAAATGAAAATTTCGTATACATAGCCACTGTCATCAGAATTCCATGAGCAATGTGGCAATAACTCATTTGGTCTATTGTTTTGGGTGTATTTCAGAACTTTTTAAGGTGGTTTGTGAGAGTAGAACGTAGAAAGTTGAAAAACATACGTGTTTATAAAAGCAATAAAATTAAAGGAATCCGAAGAAATCACGTTTATTACATTGACACTCCAATGTCATCAAAGTTAATACTAAATTCAAAGATTATGTGAAAGGCCGATGTCTTGTATCTGTCCTCCTAACTCCACCAGAAAAATCTATTCTAGATAATTTTTTTCTAAATAGTTTCAGATGATATAGTAAAAATTTCAATTGGATAGATAATAAAATTTGTAAAGTGCGAGGATTTTTAATTCCGCAGCTTATCCAATGAATTAAGATCATATCTAAAAAACGGAGAGCATGCTCCATGACTTTATACCACACATTTACTTAAAAGTTGATATTCCTGTAATACAGAGAGAGATGGCCAATTCATGAATTTGCATTACTTTTCTGTAAATGGATTGGATTCACACCGACTCTGATAAAGCAGGATCCCCTACTAAATCATCATCATGTAATCATTTTAAAATCAATCATGTATATCATTTTAAAGGCAAATAATTGCTCTTTTGAACTATGTATAATATGTCTATTTACAACCAAGGATCTTTGTCATGAAACACGTCATATTCAAGGTCTATACATTTCTGATCTGACAGTAACTCAAAGTGCACGGAAATTTCTTTCTCCCCTTCCAGTCTTGAACAGAAGCCGGCTCAGAGGAAGGCTTTGTGGATATATCCCTCAAATGCTGTTCTAGCTGGCACCTAAACTCAAAATTTTCAAGGGAAGGTCACTGGCCTCAATCCTTCGGAAATAAAGGATCTCATGAGCGACGCTTCTCATTTTGTGAGAAGGAAAGTTAGATATAATACAAAATCGTTACAACCGATTTTAAACTACTGAATTCATGCATTCCGACATCGGCGTTGGTATAATACTTTTCTGCTACATTAATTCCACCAAAGCATAGGTAATAATAAAGGATTGTTATGCTAATAACGTAAAAAAATCCACGCAAACACTGCAAGTGGAACAAGGACTCGGAGTATATCCTCCATGTTTTTCCTCTCTCTCTCTCTCTCCCTTCTCAAGGCTCGCTCGCCTGAAGCTCACTGCCCCTACATACAGGGTGGTAAGATTTATGTGGAACTGGGTGTACAATTAAGTTGGTTCTAGTAAAATAAATCTGTACCCTAAAATTTTAAAGTAAATTCTACTGGTAAGGAAACAATAAAGGAACTGAAAAAAGGTCTGTCACATTAATTTAGTAAAAAATTAAAAGAAAGGCAAATTTGTTCAATTTTTTTATTCTACAGCTTCAACAGCTCTAAAACAAGCCATTGTCTTCAAAGAAAAATTACCTCATTTAATGCAGAGAGAGCATTATTCACAAGGAATAATGAAATCAGTTTTAGAAGAAAACTCATAAATTCCGGATTTTCAGGTTAGGTTTCAAGAAAAATGCAATTAATTAATTAACAAAAACTGGGCGATTGCTTTTAAAGTTGAGAGTTGTTAAAAACTGCACGGTTTGTACTTTGTAAAATACAAAGTTATCATCAAATTTTCATCTGGAAAAGACATTTTATACTGAATAGTCTACTAAAAAACTTAACAAGAACTCGCAGACTGAGATCATGTTCAACAAAGATTGTTAATCTCAGCTCAGAGAGCGGGTCAATCTCCTTAACAGACATTGACCATCTACATTATATACAGAATTTCACCTAAGGTTGCACTGGTCACAACTGCACTTCTCATAAAAGTTGTTCCGTGCTATTAGCAGATAAGTCCATCAACCTCCAAGCTGCATTTGGATTGAGTTCAGATTGGTCTCTACATAACACCCAAACATAATTCACTCTGAGGATTTTCTCTGGATCACCCTCAACAACTTTCCCTTCCCTATCCCTCACACACATTATCTGCTGTGATACAAAGCTTATGATTAGAACTGGACCTTGATCCATCATCTTTCCCATTAATAAATCAACATTGTCTACATCTAAAACTTTGGAATCAAAACACAATCCCTGACTTTGAGCCGCCTTGATGGGTACCTCAAGCACTCTATAAGGGGCCTCATGACACCAATCCCTCAGAATTTCCAAATCCCCTCTTACCATCGCCTCAAGTATATTTGGTATGATATCCACTTCGCATTTCTTTAGAAACTGACCCTTATCAAAGCTTGGATCTGCTTTACATATCTCTGTTAGTGTTTCAGACAGTTCCGTCTTCTGAAAAAGTCCCCCCATTATGTCAGACACCTTGTCGGTGAGAAGGCGAGATGCTCTGATCACAGGATGTTCACTTTCATCATACTTCATCTTCCAGTCAAGCACCTTATTGAAGTATGGGTTGTTATCCTTCAAATTCTGCCAACTCTGAAAAAACCTGTTGGAGTAAGCACTCTAAATCAGACACCAATAGTTACATGCTTACTTAAGGAAGTTTCCAAGTAAAAGATTTGTGAAAATGTATCATTTAATACCTAAAAATTATTAAATAATTAAGTTGCAGAAATTAATCTGTATGGCATAATATTTAACCAATGATTTTCATCTCTTTAACTACTCATTGGATATTAAGCAATGAGATATCTCAATTTAGCAGTATTTGATAAATGATATTAAAGATATTGAGAAGAACCTTTTCTTTACTCAAAATTGGTAAATACTGATGTAGATTTCTAAAATTTACACTTTTTATTCATGATATTCAAATCATCAAAAGGTGGCTCATTGATTGGCAGAATTTCAGTCTATGTGGAACTAGTTTGAATACATATACAATGATGGGAAGAGAAAATATAAATTAGAGAAAGAGAATACAAAATAATTATTATAAAATTTTAATAATAAAAATAAGAATGCATTTCTATAAAGTATAACAATGGAGAAATTGTTTTTGCCAAAGGAGCAACCACCATCATCCGGCGCAACCAAAGTATGTGTTCTCCACTTTGGCACACCGAGCACATGTGATTTCAGATGCAGAGAGCATCACCAGTGAAATTAATCACTTAAGAACGACTCTACTGCAGATCGGCTACTGCAGGAGAGACATAGACTTGGCCCTCAAAAGGGCCGTTTCTGATAAGGACAAGCAGCAGAAGGAAAATGAGCAACCCACAGCAACGACATGTCTTCCCTACATAGCCCCGATTTCCGGAAGAATCTCAAGAATTCTGAGCAATGTTGAGGAAATGGGAAGAGCAGTCGAAACTAGGCTGAAAGAACACGAATGCCACATTCAGCTAAATCAGCCAGAAAAATCTGCGGTAGCCGAGCACTCCATCAGCAAGGGCCACCAGATTAACTTCAAGGACTCCAAGGTTCTATAGAAAATGGAAAAATTCTGGGATAGGATAGGATCATAAAAGAGTCCATAGAAATCCAAACGACGAAAAATAATTTCAATTGGGACGATGGCTTCCAGCTACCTCCAGCATGGAAACCCATAATCAAGAAAATAGGGGAGGAAAACTCCCATTGGCCCCTCCAACCAATCAGGTGAGAGGTGCCACAACCGCCCCCCTATATAAACATTCACCCTGAGTCCAGAATTTCAAGCAGGCTTCAGGAAAGGGCTTTCCACAGTGCACTAAATCGCGAGATTAGTGGAAGAAATTACTGACAGATTTAATAAAAAACAAACTGCGGTCACCTGCTTTTTAGACTTTCAGTTAGCATTTGACCGTTTGGATTGATGGACTAATTTTAAAGATTGAATAGACGGGATTCCCTATATATCTAACAAAAATTTTAATATCATTTCTAACAAATCGACGGTTCTATGTACAAAGCAACATAGCTGTATCAGACATAAGGGACATTAGAGCAGGCGTACCGCAGGGAGCAATTTTATCTCCGACATTATTTAATATATTTATGAACGACATACCTATTCATTGGGATACGAAGATATTTTTATATGCAGACGACACCACCATATTGTCTAAGAGTAAAGACCCAAATCTAGTGGATGTAATTTTACAGGAACATTTGGACACACTCGCGATTTGGTGAGAAACATGTAAGCTAAAAGTGAACCCTGAGAAGTGTTCCAGAATGGTTTTTCGCCGGAACTTTAAACACAAAGATTTACCGAATTCACAGTGGATAATACATTCCAAAAGTAAAGTATCAGAATTTTTAGGTGTGACTCTAGACGAAAAATTAATGTGGAAAGCCCACATTTTAAAACCCATTGACAAAGCAAATGCTGCCTTATGCAACTTAAATATTTTATTTTTTAACAGCAAAATAACAAAAAGGGTAAAGTTGCTCCTATTTAAAGCCATGATAAGACCAATTTTAACATACGCCAGCCCCACATGGAACTATGCAATTATAACAAATCTCAATTATTTGATGCAGCTGGATAAAAGAATACAGAAAAAGATACTAAAAATACCAAAATTGACAAGTCCTAGGAAAGTATATGCAGTGCATAGTCACTCGACAAAGTCTTCAAGAAGGCAATGGATAATTTTAAAAATAAACTGAGGAATTCTCCAACAATCCAAAACAACTTGCCTTGAGTCCTTATGAAGCTCCATACCCATAGCTTCTGTGTTTGGAGATATAGTTTTATCTTCCATTTTTTCATGCAATATGTCAACCCTCTTCCTCAATTTTGCTGGAGCTCTGTAAACTCTTGCTTTGATTCCACTTTCATCAATTTCTTTCTTTATTGTTTCAGCTGTTTGGCTGAGAGTCTGGAAAGCTCCAGACTTTCCAATTTTCTGGCCTTTCTCTGACAGTGTCTCTGCTGCTTCCCTTGCTGATTTGCCGAATTCTTCAGAGATCTGACCTGATGGGAATTAAACGATCCTTTACCACACTCATCAATGTTAAAGAGGATGTACTAGGCTATTAAATTTCATTTTTAATGGCATGATGCGTTTGCAAGTGTCAATCATGCAACAATTTACAAATAAGAACTGAAAACATAGAGTTCCTACCTGCTTTCTTGGCCAACTCAGATTTGCTAGCTTCTTCTATTACCTCTTGTACTTTTCCCTTAATTGTGTCCAATTTTTCTTTCAAAACTTCAGAACTCCTTGAAGCTTCAGACTCAACAGTTTGATATTTCTGTCTAAATAATAAATGATAATATTAAAACTCATGGTAGTGATTAGATAAAAAAAACACAGCTCAATATATCGCGTCAGTCAATGGTTAAATAATTATATTAACGCACACATTAAGAACTTTCAACAACAGATGGAAAGACAAGATGAGCGATGTCAAATTACAATACGACAACGAAATTGGTTGATTATGGATGATTTAAAAATAATTGTTTCCCAACATTGCTAGAGAAAAAAACCAAGAATAATTTCCTGAAGTTTATATTAATAAATGTATGAGTGGAAATTACGTCTAATGCCTATTACCTGGCTTTCTTCAATGCCTCGGACTGCTCCAGTTTATCAGCTTCTTCTCGAAATTTTTTCAAGCTCTCTTTCATCTCCTTATTCTTCGCAATCTCTTGCCGTATATTGTCAATAAATTGCGAAAAGAAACTTGGCCTACGAGCAGGAGATGAATAGTGGCGGAGCTGAAACTGATAACACTGATAATGTACTGCCAGATTTCCAACATCATTTATATTCATTAGAAAATATCCTTATACTATTGTGTATCGCGTTAACTGTTGTTTGTTGATCTCTAGTAAACAAACTCCGACCGTCTTTAATACAACTTCATGTAGCAAGCAGACTTCGATCATAACAAAAAGTCTATATGCTCACGTCTGCGAAAATTAACACTTACATTGTCATCGTTGCTAAAAATGTATGTCGGTCGATAAATAATTTTCGGAGCGGAAGATAGACGATTCAGGTGTGACGAAAGCCGCCACTGTCTTAGAAGAAATCTGTCGCAAATCTGCAAGAAAAAAGGTGGCATCTTAATTTGCAGAAATTTAAAGTCTAACAAAGAGTATCACTTTAAGAAAACACACGAATAATGATAATCAATAACTGATAATTATTTAGAATATCACAAATAAACTGACACAACAACTTTTGCATACCAAAAATACATAGTGCGTCAGACGTAACCAAGAACGTTGGAAGTTACTCGAACGGCATTTTTTTACTTTTATTGATATTTCACATTCTACTCCTTATTCATTACGTACCTTTGAAATACTTACCATATTTCACTAAGAGAAATTCGACATGCGGGAAACGCGATGGCGGCTGCCTTACAGCAGAATTGATATGACAAGAACGCCAACTGGCGGACCTAGTCCTCTGAAGACAAAGCAGACAAAGTAGCTCAGAAATGCGAAAAAGTTTGTTTTAAATATCTAGGAAGGAGCTCATCTTCTAGTTTCTTCACATAGATAGTTAAGCTTTGATTTAACTCATTCAAAAGCAAGTCTAGAAAGTGGAAATTTAATTTTTGAAATGTTCAGTTCTACAGTTTTCATCTTTTCAGTCATTGGAATCATCTTTTGCTCTCTATTGGAGCAAGGAAACGTGTGGGAAGAATCGCGCGTTTCTAAGTGAGTAAATGTTACATTACAATTTTAATGAATATTATCTGTTCAAGGAATCTTTTTACTTCTCAAATTCATTTGACATCTAAGTCTTGAGTAAATTCTCTTACTTTTGGAAGTTGGAAAGACATTCTCCTTCCTTACATGAGTCTAAAGTGGGATAGCGTTGTTCAGATAATCAAAGTTTCGAAATGATAAAACCGAAAAGAATGCGGATCTTGGTGTTTTAATGTTGCATTTTACACTTACAAAGGCGTATTGTCAACTATGAATTACATTATAATATTTATTACATTATTTACAANGAGTTCGTCCGCATGGCGGCATCGTTCGCAGTCACGGCCTCATTGAAGCACCGGCCACACAAAGTGATGGAAAGGAAAACCCCCTTCATGTTGGAAACAAAGGAAAATGGGTAAGTCACCGTTACCCGTTTTCCTTTCTTCTCTGATAGTAAATAAAGCTAAAAGTAAATCAACAAAGGTTTTGGAAAGTTGCCACTGGTAAATTGGTACCATAATTGCCACTATTCTTCCCTTGCATTACCTGTCTCCCTTCTTACATACATTCATAGAATGGTTAAACAAAGAATGCTAAGAAATAGAAACACTGGAGCCTATGGGTAGGCATAACTTGGTGTACACCTACTTCCACATAAATCTTACCACCTTCGATGCAACCCGCATAACATAAGCACGAAGAGAGCGAGTCTAAAGTATTCTCCGCATTCCATTGGCTGTTGGAAGGAGGGAGCCGAGAGAGCTGAGTGAAACACTTTTTCGGCGCCTTTTTAAATCGTTGTGAAACGCGTTGAAGGCTTTTATATCATTATCATCGACATAAAATCTTTTTAAAATATAGTGTTTCTTTTTACTATGTTAGCAATATAGTACTAAAAAAGAAGAAAGGTCGGATTTCCTAAATTAGGCCTGAATCTTACGATTAATTTTCTCTTCCCCGGACGTATCGGGTAAAATTGTTTTTGCTGCCTCAATTATCCTCTAATAATGATATGGCATCATTGTATAATTGAAAATAAGTAATTAAAACTTTTAAATTACGTTTCATGCTCTTCACATTCGTAGAATAATAATATAATATGGAATAAGAAGGCGATTAACTGTATTTCAACTAAATAATTTTGCAGAAAAATGCTCTCGAGAATGGGAATTGAAATTACATTAAAAAACTGCAAAATTTGTTAAGGAAAGTTAAGTCGAAAGACATTATCTGGACAAATACACTGGAAAAGAATCGTTCAAGCGTAACCTGTAGAAGAACTCTCAAAATTAAAAAACGCAACCCTTCACTAGGTAGTATAAGAAGTAAATTACAATGAAATAAATCAATTAAATTCCATCGAATCAATAGAAACGACGTACAAGATTAATTGTAAAGCTATCATTCTGTTATCTAAGGTTTGTGTAGTTGAATTTAAGTTGTTAATTTAATTTTACAGAATGTAACATAGATATTAGAATAATAGCACCCTTTATTTTATTATTTANTATGAAATTCTGACTATTGTGATCTAATATTCATTGAGTTCCACTTCAAAAATGGTTTCTTTGTTTATACGTATTGTTTTCTATGCTCTATCTTGTTCCTCGATGCAGTTATCAATTTCAGAGATTGAAATATCTGGAGAACTGAACGTAAGAAATACCAACAAACATTTTTTCTCTGCGTTTACGATAAACAAATTGTTTGAGTTGTTAACTGTTTAACTAGGAACATTGATAAAGTAAGATAAATTGAGGTTTGAAGATGATCTTGCCCGGTCAACTAAAGTAACTATTATAATATCACTAAAATGTGCTGATGCTGAATCTATCTCTTGCTTTAACTTCTTTAACTCCCACAACACAACTCCCACACAATCTTCTTGCAATATTTCTCCAAATATCACTATCATTGCAAGTCAGCAACTGACTCGCAATGATAGTGATATTTGGCACCGTTTGTGACAAATTCTCATCTAGGTTTCTCCCGTTTCATCCAGAAAGTAGAGAAGACTTTCCCTGTTACCCTAGCCCTTGGAGTGTCCCCCTTCTCATTCCTCTCTTTATTTCCATTTTCTTTGGTTTCGCCTGTAGAAAGGTGTTGTCTGTTCTCCCAAAGGGACCATAGAATTGAAAATGGGTGAAGCTGAACTCTAACGAGAAAAACCACCTTTTTGGCATGTTGCTGATGATCATACGTTTACGAGGTTGCGAATGTTTGAAAGTGCTAATGGGGATTTCCGACCACAGCCCTGCAGAGCAGGTATCTAAAGTAAGGGTATACTGGCGGCGACCGATCAAAAGTAAGATGGGAAATGGTTGGGCCACGATTTCTAATCTACGCCGCGGGTATTCCCCAACGAAATGAAGATATCCATGTCTTTATTTTTGAGGAAGATATTTTTCAGGAGTTTTTACTAGGAGTCCAATTTAGGATTGGATGAGAAGCCCACTCTTCTGTATGACAAAACCGAAAGAGAGTGACTAGCATGCAGCATGTTTAGCTTACACACAGTTTAAAGGACATTTTGAATCAAACGATCTTTTCGCTGGCTATTCAACTAATTAATTAACAGATATTCCTAAGATTTTCGTCAGATAGAAGCNCATTGTCATCGTTGCTAAAAATGTATGTCGGTCGATAAATAATTTTCGGAGCGGAAGATAGACGATTCAGGTGTGACGAAAGCCGCCACTGTCTTAGAAGAAATCTGTCGCAAATCTGCAAGAAAAAAGGTGGCATCTTAATTTGCAGAAATTTAAAGTCTAACAAAGAGTATCACTTTAAGAAAACACACGAATAATGATAATCAATAACTGATAATTATTTAGAATATCACAAATAAACTGACACAACAACTTTTGCATACCAAAAATACATAGTGCGTCAGACGTAACCAAGAACGTTGGAAGTTACTCGAACGGCATTTTTTTACTTTTATTGATATTTCACATTCTACTCCTTATTCATTACGTACCTTTGAAATACTTACCATATTTCACTAAGAGAAATTCGACATGCGGGAAACGCGATGGCGGCTGCCTTACAGCAGAATTGATATGACAAGAACGCCAACTGGCGGACCTAGTCCTCTGAAGACAAAGCAGACAAAGTAGCTCAGAAATGCGAAAAAGTTTGTTTTAAATATCTAGGAAGGAGCTCATCTTCTAGTTTCTTCACATAGATAGTTAAGCTTTGATTTAACTCATTCAAAAGCAAGTCTAGAAAGTGGAAATTTAATTTTTGAAATGTTCAGTTCTACAGTTTTCATCTTTTCAGTCATTGGAATCATCTTTTGCTCTCTATTGGAGCAAGGAAACGTGTGGGAAGAATCGCGCGTTTCTAAGTGAGTAAATGTTACATTACAATTTTAATGAATATTATCTGTTCAAGGAATCTTTTTACTTCTCAAATTCATTTGACATCTAAGTCTTGAGTAAATTCTCTTACTTTTGGAAGTTGGAAAGACATTCTCCTTCCTTACATGAGTCTAAAGTGGGATAGCGTTGTTCAGATAATCAAAGTTTCGAAATGATAAAACCGAAAAGAATGCGGATCTTGGTGTTTTAATGTTGCATTTTACACTTATAAAGGCGTATTGTCAACTATGAATTACATTATAATATTTATTACATTATTTACAATATGTTTTTATAAATAAAAAATTGTCATCCTGCTCTTGAGCAAACGTTTCACTATCTCACAGATTCTATCGAGAACACTATCTCATGGCACTGTCACTGGAAGGAAATTTCTACTGTCACCAACTTTAGGGGCGAATCTGAGGTTTACACGACTATTATCTTCTCCTACTTCTAGAAAGCTATTCCAGTCCAAGAGGAAATATAAGCCATTGGGTCTCGTACGAGGAGGAGGCAATTCAGACTCTTCTTCCTCACCATTTGTCCCTCCAAATGACGCTGCTAAATCTTCTATTGATGGGCTTCTGTCGCTCGAGTCGGAAGCCTCGATTGTTGGTGTTTCTTTTTCTGTGGAATCTGTCCCGTTGCCGGAAGTGGTACTATCTGGTTGTTGCCTTTTAACTTCATTCTTTGCCGAGTTGATGATCTGAACTAATTCTTCGAAAGATAACGGATCTGGGGGATTCTCTGCTTGTTCCAGGGACGTCATCTTCTCTTTTCGTTGTTTTCCTTCGTCCGATTGCAGCAGTCCCACTCCTTTATCACCGAGAAGGGACTCCATCTCATCTGGCGACGTTCCATTCGCTAGTAGACGTACAGTTTTTAGTATTTTACTTAGATTTTCGATGCTTTCCTGATCATGTACAGCCACCGAGGGATTGAAAATGTGCCCCTCGGTGACCATATGCTCTTCTTCCAGCGCGTTCTCAGTGGTCGTCGTTTTTATATGGGGTTCTGTCGACGTCTTAGTCCCTTCAACCTCTTCGACGTCTGATTCGATTCGTTTTGTGATGTCTGTGATGTGGCTAGTGGTTTCCAAAGTTACAACTTCTGGCATTGTGGTCGTTGTCACGAGAGTGAAGTCCGAAGGAATATTTTTATTTGGTTCATTTTCCGCGCTCAAAGTTGGGACAAGTCCTAAGGTCCGAAGGACATTCTTCATATCGGTTGGGAGCATATCCGTATCTATTGTAAGATTCATTGCTGTCGCTGGTTTTGTGCCATTTTCCTCTTTGCTTTGATTTTCAATTGAGTCCTCTTCTGCTCCTTCGAATTTCCTTTCATTGACAGAAAACCCTGTATTTGTGGACTTATGTTTGCGATCAGAACCTGCCAACTTCCCTGTGCTAGAATCACTCTCTTCTTCAGTGATGAGACCGTACGATGCCAAAAATTCTTTCATTTCATTTCCCATCCTCTGTTTCTCCCTGTTTGAGGTGAAAGCTTGTATAGGCAGTGGTTTGAATGCTGTGTACGATCCAATGTCCACTGTTGGTTCGGGTGGAGGTGGATTGAACACCGGAGGTTGAGTTATTTCTTTTGGAGGTGTGACTTTCTCAGATGCTATCTCATTATCTAGAAGTCCAAAGGATTTCATCAAGGACTGCATTTCTGGGGTCAAGGTATTTACTCCCTGCTTAATGTCCATTGGGAATGGAGGAGGAGTGGTACTGGCTTTATGCTGCTGAGTGGTAGTGGTGGAGGCATGTGCAGAGTGATCTGGTGGGAATAGGCCAATGGATGCCAGTAGGTCCTTCACGTCATCTCTAATGAGCACTGTATCCTTCTTCAAAGGAGAGGGTATAGTGATCTCTGCAGGAAGGCGCTTGAAAGGTTTAGGAGTCACACTGGTGGCAGTCACTATGAAAGGAGCCTTTGTTGTTTTTGGTCGCACTCTTCTGATGCCACTCTCTGGGTACTGATATACTGTGGTTGGTTTCTCAGTTGTGAAAGTTATTTTCAATACTGAGTCATCAGGTTCTTTTGTTCTCACACTTGGATTCTGAGTTGTAGTTGCGTTTCTTCTGATGGTTGGAGGTTCTCCAAAGGTGGAGTATTTGTTTTTATACTTTGTGCCGTTGTTTGCTGGTGTAGAAGGTCGTGGTGTATATGTAGGTCTCCTGTGGACATGCAGGCGTTCTGTATTTGTATGCTCCATTTTTTTTCTTGTGACTGTGGTCCCTTTGGTTGCATCGTAGGATTCGGTACTTGATGTAGGCCTCCTTTGTGCATGTAAGCGTTCTGTAGATTCTGTCTCATGCATATGCTCTGTTGTTTTTCTAGTGATGATGGTTCTTTTGGTTTCATCATATGATTTGGTACTCATTTCTTCAACAACTATTTTCCATTCATTAGTCGTCAGAGTAGTGGTTGGTGTGGTGTCAATAATTTCAGTAATTGGAGGTTTAGTGTATAGGTCTTGAATCATGGAGTCACTCAAATTGTTGGTGTGGAATGGCATGACTAACATCAATGAACGAATGTATTCTTCTCTGGATTCACCCAAAAAGTTCTTAGTGCTGCTTTCTGCTGAGCTGTAGTTATTAGAATTGGTGATGTTTTCTATTATGTTTATCATCTCCTGTCGGCTCAAATGAGGAATTTCTGGATTTACCCTCATTATCGCTTCAACCTCTCTGATGGTGTCATTCACTGTCTTCTGGCTAATTCGTAAGCTTTGGCCACTTTTTCTTTCCAAAGTGGGGTATTGGTTTACTGTTGGATTCTGATGTGGTCTGTAGTAGAAAAAGGCTTTTCCTTTCATATGATCCATTATAGATGGCGTCTGAGTGGTTTGTAGCCTATAAAGCTTTGTGTTGCTCCTGATCCCAGCATCTCTAGATGGTGCGTTCCCCTGTTTCTGCACAAATTGCGTTGCGTTGAATTTCGATCTGTATGCTGAGCTCTCTGCCATGAGCAGAATAATTCCAATGATCACCACCTGTAAAGAAAGGAGTATCATTGATTAAAATCAATTACTGCATATCATTTATACTGCATGATACACTTAAGATAGATTTGCAAGTAGTGTGTCAGCACTTGGAACCTCAAAAATTTGGGCAACAGTGATAGCTACATTCAAATTTAAATGTATAAATAAATGTATATTAAAATTAGCATTAGCCATGAAATATTATTTGCAGTTACTATAAACTATAAGTTTCTTTAACTAATCTTTCAATAAGTCCTTAGAAAAAGAAATTATTTTGTGTAGATTTTTTAAAAATTTTCAATATAATCTCCTTTTAACTTGGTACACTTTTCCAAGCATTTCTCCAACTTTTTTAAGCTGTCCAAAAAGTAGGATTTCTCAAGGTCCTCAAAATAGGCATCTGTTTGGATTTTTTTTTTTTTGAAGGTGCAGGATTTGAAATTTTTCTAATGCATCCATTTTTGGTCCTTTGGGGCATGACTGGAGGATGGTGGGTGAGAAATCAAAGCCGTGGTTATTTTGGATTAGGTGGTTGGCAAAAATCAAAATAGCCACATTTTTCCTAATTATTGTGATGAAATGTTAAATTTATCTCCTCTGCATTCAAATGCCTTTTTAATTTGATTTGTGAATAGTTTTACAATCATGTACACTGTTGTTTTAGAAAGTCTTCACGGAAGACTAACTGGATTGTTTCTTGGTGTAGAACCAATATTTCGGCCACTTTCACCGTGGCCATCTTCAGCGCTCGTGTGATTGGCCGTTATGTTTGTTTTTTGACCGTTGTTGTTGTCGTTTTTCTTGGATAGTTTGAATTAACGGTTCCCAGGCGGATGGTAGTTGGAACCCGTCATCCTTATTGAAATTATTATTATTTTTTACCCGAATTTCTATTGATTCCTTTACGATTCTCTCCCAGAATCTTTCTGATTTTTCAAGAACTTTGGAATCTTCAAATTTAATTTTATGTCCGTTATTAACGGAGTGTTCTGCGATAGCTGATTTTTCTCCTTGTGCTAGGCGGACATGTCTTTTATGCTCTTTTAATCTTGTTTCCACTGTTCTTCCTGTTTCTCCTATGTACACTTTTCCGCACTCGCACGGTACTTCATATATTCCTGCTGTTTTTAGCCCTAGTTGATCCTTTACATTCGTTAGGAGGTTTCCAAGTTTTCTTGGGGGTTTCTGGACCGTCCGGATGTTGTGTTTGGTCAGGATTCTTGAGATTTTTCCTGAGATAGGGGCTATGTATGGGATACACGCCGTTGCTGTTGGTTCGTCCTTTTTTGTTGTTTCCTTTTCGGTCAGGGAGCCGGCATTTTTTAGGGCCATGTCTATATTTCTCCTACAGTGACCATTTCGTCTCAGGGTTGTTTTTAGATGTTTTATTTCTTTACTAATGTTTTCTTCGTCGGAAATTGTGTATGCACGATGGGCGAGCGTTGTGAGTACGGACTTTAATTGGGCTGGATGATGGTGGCTCTTTCCGTTCAGGTATAGGTCGGTGTGTGTAGGTTTTCGATACACGCTGTGGCCTAGCGTGCCGTCCGATTTGCGTTTTATGAGAATGTCTAAAAATGGAAGGCATCCGTTTTTCTCCATCTCCATTGTAAAGGTTATATTTGGATGTCTGTTGTTCAGATGCTCAAAAAATTCTTTCAACGCTTCTTCCCCATGTGGCCATACCACAAAAGTATCGTCGACGTATCTGAAATAGTATTTCGGTTTTTTCTTTGCTGCGTTGAGGGCTTCTTCTTCAAAATGCTCCATGAAGAGGTTTGCCACTGCAGGAGAAAGAGGGGAGCCCATTGCCACACCCTCTGTCTGTTCATAAAAATTCCCTTGATAAATGAAGTAGGTTGAGGTTAGCGTGTGTCGGAAGAGTGGAGCGTTGTTTTTTCCTAGGTTGTCTTCTATTAGTTGGAGACTCTCCTTGATGGGTACTTTGGTGTATAGTGATACCACATCGAAGCTCACTAATCTATCATTCTTTTCCAAATGTAGTTGTTTTATCGTTTTAATGAATTCCATGGAGTTCTTCACTACGCGGTTGCTTTTCCCTGTGAGAGGTGTTAGCAGCTTGCTGAGATATCGGGCCAGTAAGTATGTTGGTGAGTTTATGCTGTTTACAATTGGTCGAAGAGGGATTCCTTCTTTGTGCACTTTTGGTAATTCGTAGAATCTAGGCGGAACAGCGGCCTGAGGGATCAGTTTCTGGATGGTTTCATTTGGTAGTCCTGAATTTTTTAGGAGGTTGGATGTTTTCCTTTTAATAGATTCCGTCGGATCCCGAGATATTTTTCTGTAGGCAGGATCAGAAAGCATTGTGCGGATTTTCTCATGATAGTTTTCTAATTTCATTATAATTATTATTATTGTCATTATTACTGTTTTCATTATATATCAATGATTGTCCTCAAGTTATTAAATACTGTAAGCATCATTTATATGCTGATGACTTGCAGATTCCACAATTGCCCGCTTCCCTGAATGTATGCAGCCCATGAACCATGACCTTGAGCAAATAAATAATTGGAGTAAGAACAATTTATTGAAGAAAAATCCATCAAAATCACAAGCCATTGTCTTTGGGAATCCCAAGTTATTAAAACAACTTAGTCAAGATAATGATGCAAAGCTCACCTTGGGCAGCTTGGAGATCACATTCTATACCTCTGTTAATTATCTCGGTGTTTGCATAAATAATAATCTTATGTGGTCAGAGCATGTTGTGAGTGAATGTAAAAAGGTTTATTCCTCTATTCATTCTCTCAGATGCCTAGGAAGTTTCCTATCGCCTTTGATTAAATTGCAACTGGTTAATTCAGAGGTCATGCCCCACTTTGAATACGGTGACACTGTGTACCAAGATTTATCTAAAGAACTGGCTAATAAGTTGCAACGTGCCCAGAATGCATCTGTTCAATTTATATTTATCTTGAGAAAATACAATCATATTTTCGATGCATTTAGGAAATATCTTGGATCAAACTTGAACCTTGTTTAAGAATTCACATTCTCACCTCAGCATACAGTGTCTTACTAACACAAACTCCTGAATACATCTTTTCTGAATTTTTCAGCTTAGAATCTGTCCATAATTGCGATACTAGAGGGAAAAACAACCTACTTATTCCAATTCACAGAATGGAAATGTTTTATAAATCCTTTGTAGTTACTGCTATTAGGTTATGGAGCGCCCTTTCCTCATAATATTAAAACCTCCATTTCTGTACACACTTTCAAGAAAAAATTGCCTTTCTCATCTTCTAGAGCAGGGTTTCCCAAAGTGTGTTCTGCGAAACACTGGTGTTCCACGAAGAGTTTTTAAGTGTTCCGCGGAAACTTTCGAAGAATGATAATTCTTGTATGAATTTCAGTTTTGAATTAAGAAAAAGTAACCTAGGTGTTCCGCTGATATCATAGAATTGATAAAGTGTTCCGCCAGAGGAAAGGTTTGGGAAACTCTGTTCTAGAGCATCAATCCCTCAATTAGTATCCCCCTTCAACACCTCACCATATATACTTCAGCACAGATCAACACGAGGACAGCAGTCTTTCCATGCTGCACTGAGCAACATTTCTCTTCACTTGTCCTGAAATATTTTCTGGTCTCTTAGTCCAAAATTTTCCATAATTAATGTCAATTTTCATTCTTGCCAAATTGACTATACTGTTCAGTATTTTTATATATCTTATGTAGTGTTTTTAATTTCCTTAATGCATCTTAAGTAACATTTCTATTGAACATCATTACTTAAACAAGGAAAAGGGTAAGATGACTTGGCACGATAAGTCGTGCATCTCGGAAAATTCCCAAGGAGAAACGGACATGAAAAAAGTCTGACGGAACCGGGACTCGAACCCGGGTCTCCCAATTGCCGGTCGGTTGCTCTATCCATTGAGCTATCCCACCGGTTCTGGCGAGTCCCGC
>KZ309869.1:156312-172830 GCA_000376725.2 Ladona fulva
TATGAGGCCTCTTTCATTTTGTCATATGAGTCACAAATGGACCCTTTGTCTATTGGAAGATTTTGCTCCTGTAAACAACTGCTTTGGCTACATGGTTTTGCTGTTTGGGCAGTTAGGAGAATGAAAAGAAAATCTCGCCTCAGCTCAGTGTCTCCACTCAGAGTTTTAGCAGATTATATGATTGTTGGGTATTCTATTCTACACTATTTATGTTTTGAGGGCATTCTTTTCTTCTCTCACTCGTAATAAGAAAGGTCCAGAGATACCTTGATGTAATAAAATTTAGGCGCACTATGATTCGTTGCAATGGTTCTTCCGATTCTTCTTTCTAAGTGAAGCCAGTCTTAGAGAAAATTTTGGATTTTTCAGTCGCAGTTTCTCGTGTTTTTAGTTTAACCGTACAATTCCTTATCTGAAAGGAAGAAAGAACCAAAGTTTTCGTGAAATAAGACCCCGGAACGTAAGTTTTACGGCAATCAATACGCAGAGAAAAAAGAAGAAAAACAAGTAGAGAGTGCAACTGATAGGAAAATGTACATTCTTACTAATAAATGTGTGGGTTGTTATCCTACGCATTTTAACAGGATAATAGAATTGTCAACAGTTTCCGGTGCACTTGCAGAAAGACTTATTGGAGAGCATACACAAAATACCAACAAGAGATGAACTGTTTGGTGCCAGGTTCCTAAACACTCTAATTCCGGCAGAAAAATATCGAAGTCGCCGCCTACATAACTGCTGATGTTTTATATGAAGGTTACTCTGCTGTAATTAACACAATGGAAGAATTAGACAGAAATGAAGCAGCAATTCAAGATTAACGCCGACATCTATGACCGAGAGAGGTTGGCGAGGCAGGAGCGCAGAAGCTTGAGGAGTAAGATGCAGGCTTAAATAATTCGTAGATAGAAAAAATGGAGCTAAATGACTGTTATAAAGACCCAAAAAGTTCGTTATATGCACTAGGTATATTAGATAAGCACTAAACAATCGTAAGGTTATTGTTTATGGTAGATATTCATAACAAAATTTTAAACTCGTTTTTCTCGAAACTGTTTTTGAAATTGGTGTGCACGATAACTCAAAAACTATTTCTACTATTGAGATTTCCATTTGCTTGCTCTTTCAGCATTATATTCTCTATTAAGGGAACCTCAGATATTGATGGAATTATTAATTTAAACAANCATTTTATGTCTTTTGAATTAAACATAAGATAAACACGCAACTTTGCGCCTTATAACTACTCTATACAAAGTGTTTGCATAAAAAGCTTAATTTTGTTAATGCCGTCCGTTTGTTTAAAAATTGCCTGTAAATATTACGAAAACTTTTGAGCGAAATCTGCGAAGAAAATTTGAAGCAAAATTAAAATTTGGCATTTTATGTCTTTTGAATTAAACATAAGATAAACACGCAACTTTGCGCCTTATAACTACTCTATACAAAGTGTTTGCATAAAAAGTTTAATTTTGTTAATGCCGTCCGTTTGTTTAAAAATTGCCTGTAAATATTATGAATTTCGTTACGACGCCGAAAATGGGGTATATTCAGCTCACGTTTACCAATAAATACCCTCTCGAAACTTTCTGAAATTATTTTTAAAAGAAAGAGCATGCTTTTATCCCTCTAAAAATGTAGATCTGGTTTTTAATCGCGGGCATGGAAGGCCCGAGAAATCGAAATAAAGAGGAAGTTACCTTTGCCCAAATATTAAATATTTCACTCTTGATATTACGGCGTAAATTTGAACTAAAATTACTAGAGTTATCTCTGTGTAACGGCATTGCATTTCTAACTGATTCTCTCGTTTGATTTTTAATTTTATTAGCTTGCTTGCCTGTCATTAACTGTGTAATCCCATTTGAGGCACTAACTTCTGAAACTAAAGGACTAAAAGGACGTGTTAAAAGTCTTACAGGACCGGGACACGAAGTCAAGGAACAAACGAACGAGAAATAAGCCACCACTTTGACACTCGATTGCCTACCCCTGAGAACGCGGTTACATAGTCTCAAAATCCTATAAGCTGACCACACTACATCTTGAATGTGCGTTTTAAACGATAAGTTACTACTGAAAAGGACTTCCAAATATTTATACTGACTTCTAAACGAATTCTAACGTTGCGCCACTAATATTATAAGGATTTGGCTTGTTACGGTTCTGGGAGCGGGTCATGCTCATTGCTACACATTTAAGTATTCAGGCTACAAATGTCGTACTACAAACTAGCTTTGACAAAAATGTTTCTTCTCTGCGATTAAATAGCAATGTGGTCAAATTACATTCTCCCACTTTGATTATAGCAAATTCTTGGTAGTTTTATGATCGCACGGAAAGGTTTTCGGTGGAAGATTTCTAGAAGGATGCCATTCTCAACTTAATGAGCCCTCAGATAAAAAACTTGGAAAATTTGTAAATGTTAGAATTCCGTGATTGGTCGCGTGATCGAAGATTCTGAGACAGCAGAATGTCAGTCAAATCGCATCGGAGCTTTCTCTTTTGTCTCAATCAGAGGTTAGTATGAGTAAAGCCATGTCTTTTAGAAAGTAGTTCAAGGGTGTGTTACGTTTAGTACACTTTCTCCACTTTGTTTTGATAGATTACACCTAGTCGACCATTGTATTTTCCATTATGTGCCAATCCATCATCTATCTCTCCATTTCAGACATTGGAGACGATTTTAAAATATCCTCGCGTCCTCATGTTACAGTAATCTTAGTTCGTTTGTATGGCAAACTAAACTATTTATGAACTACTAGTAATCTCCCCCTCCAGCAAGACGGAACTTATTTTAACATATTTTAGTAGCATATCTGTTATTATGTACATAAACAGTATTGAGTATTGTGTACATACACAGTATTGAGTTTGGAAAATTACTGAAGAGAGTTATAGATTTCAGCTGCAATAAGGGAAACTAAATTGCGTTGCGGCAGGTGAATCGGATCACGATTTGGTTGTGAACAATGGAAAACACATTGCTGATTGTCAATTAGGTGGGGTTCTAAGGCTCCTGCAGGTTAACTGTCGTAGCGTTTGTAACAAAATCAAAGAACTAGATACTTTAGTAAACTCATGTAATGTAGATATAGTAATAGGAACAGAGTCGTGGTTAAATGATGAAATTGGTTCAGCTGAAATTTTTCCAGAAGCGTTCGAGGTGTATAGAAGAGATAGGGNATAAATTTAGTTAATCTTTAATGAAAAAAAGTTTTACATACTCTCAAAGGTATAATATAGGTATGTACAAGCTTAGAAAGCTGTATATTTTACCGTTTTTCTAAAAGAAATTTCCAAAAAACTTTAATTTTGCCCTTCTAAACCAGGCGCCCCCCTTAAGCAAACAACCCTAAAGATATTTTCCAAAAAGCTGCAGCATCTTCTTCGGGTCCTATCTTCTCTTCAGCCAAGTTATTGAAAATATCTAATTAAAATAATTCAAGAAGAGATCGATTCTTTTCCTTCTTTTGTTCGGAAAATAATCGCATTTTCATATGCATTTAAATGGCCTGTTGTCCTTATTATTGAGGATTATACTTTCACCCATTCTCCAAGCAATCGTCGATTCAATTAGAATTATTCAAGCAAGTAAATTTATTGCAAGTACAAATCAATCCTTTGATGTCGATCACTGAAACATTTCCGATCTGGAAGACTTCGGAAATCAATATAGCCTATCCTAAAATGTCATTATTTAATGGGTTTGTCATACCGTGATATTGCGGCTCGTGCAGGGGACACTGCTACGACAGTGATGGAGGTGTGGAACCGGTGGATAGATGAGGGTCGTACACAGCGACGAGCGGGTACTGGACCACGCAATTTGACCACAGCACGAGATGACCGCCATCTTGTCCGCATGTGCATAACAGACAATTGCTTCGTCTACAGTGTTGGCTCAACGTTGAAGCCTTGCCATGGGTTCAACGGTTCGGCCGTCTGCTGAGGGCTGGACTGGTGGCACGCATGCCATTACGTTGGCTTCCTTTGACAATAAACCACGTACGCCTCAGAGTACAATGGTTGTTGTTGTTTATTGTTTAAGATGCGTCGACAGCTTAGGCCATATTGCACAATTTCCTTGTTTAGGTTGAAACCTCTTTGTTGTATCTTAGTGGTATCATAGTGACCAGATACTCGCGTTAGAGGCGGTTAGTGCTACCTTTGTTTTACGGTAGAGTAGGTGATTAAAATTAGTATTTTAAAAGATAAAATGGTGAAAAAAAGGCTACTCATGCCTATTCGAGCATAGATGAATTTACGATCTCTGTTTCGGGGACATGTTCAAAGATTTTTAAAGAGCCCCCTTTGCCGAAAAAAAGTTCAGTCAAGGCCTAAAAAGTAAATTAAAGCCTAAAAGTCTCTTCCACACTGTATGAGAACGCTTTTATAAGCAGGTGCTGCTGCAGTTGGGTTCGAGTCCCAGTCATGTCGCTATTTTTCACACTTGTTATTTCGTAATGATATAAAGGACAGCGATACTCTGGGTTTTTAGCAAAGAAAAGTTTTTATTGGAAGTGCTGATACATTCCTCTTTCTTTTCTATCAATTACAAAATCAAGATAAAACTATAATTATTTTTTCCAAACTTACTGACGAAAATATAGGTGCGTCTAATCGGACGGAAAATCCGGTACTTTTCCTCTTTATGCTGACAAATAGAATACTCACCCTAATTTATTATTTCATTCCAAAAATTTTCTAGGAGGAATTTACTACCAGAGGCTCCAGCGGTGCTTTACGGTCTCCCAAAAGTCCATAAGGAAGGGGTCCCCCTAAGACCAATAGTGAGTGCCATACACTCACCAACGTATCATGCAAACTTCTCGCACCACACATCGGTCGCTACGACCACCACGTGAAACTCCACGAACTTCGTGAAATTGCTCCCTGGTTTCCGGTTGGATCCCAATGACCTCATGCTTAACTTCACTGTGGTGTCCCTTTTCACCTAGGTCCCAATCTCCTCAGATTGCTTCATTTCGATGCGGACTGGACGAAGTTGTTTTAACATACGCTGAGATTAGCTTCACTCTGACCACTACCCACTATACTTTGAACTAAACACAACACCAAATTTTCTTCCAACAGCAACATATACCAAAACAAACTGGGAAAAATTCTATGAATACTTTCAAAATCACATACACAATATTCACCCAATTGAAAACAAAACTCCTGAAAACATCAACACACAAGTCAAACTCATCACTGACTTATTTCAAATTGCAAAAATCAACACCTCCAAGACCATAACAAAATCAAAAGAAAACACACGACTACCAGCATCTACAAATAAACTAATCACATTAAGAAACAAACATAAAAGACTATATCACACTTACCACAACCTACTAGACAAACAACTTTATTTACACTACAAAAACTGGTCATAAAAGAAGTCTTTACAGCAAGAAATGAATGTTGGAACGAAAAAGTGGAATCCCTATCATTCGAAAATCATAGCCTTTGGAAAATGACCAAATCTCTTTCCTCTTCGAACACTTCTCCGACACCACTCCTCCACAGCAACACCTTCTTCAGTGACCTACAAACAAAAGCAAATCTACGCGCAAACTACCTTGGGGAAGTCATGTCTGCACCACCGATATCACAAACAAAGGACAAGCACAACCAAGCCCTTGACATTCGACAAACCAGACCTCATAGAACCAACAGAAATCAAAATGCACATCGCATCTCTTCACAACAGAAAAGCCCCAGGTATTGGCCAGATCACCAACCACATGCTAAAAGTAACTTCAAGCATCCCCCACCTTCTATTCCTTCTCGCAAACCTTTTCAATGCCTGCCTTCTTTCATCTTACTTCCCTCAAAATTGGAAATTATGCCTAGTTATCCTTTTTCCGAAACCACAAAAATACCCCACCCAACCTCAAAACCATCTCTCTTCTCTCAACAGTCTCCAAACTCTTTGAACTTTCTCTTCACAGACGCATCGAAACCCACATACAAACAAATAACATTATTATCCCGGAACAAATGGGATTCAGGGAGCGACATGCCACAAACCTCCAACTCCTGCATCTAGTGGACACCATAACACAAGATATCAAATTTGGCAAAAAAAAAAAGCCCATGTCATATTCCTAGATGTGTAAAAAGCCTTTGATAAGGTATGGCATGAGGGCCTAATCTTTAAAGTAGAAAAGCTACACTTCCCTTCCTACCTCACAAAACTTATCCGACATTTCCTCAACAACAGACACATTCAAACCAAAATTCATAACACCCTATCAAACACCACACCTCTTGCAGCCAGCCTCCCACAGGGATCAATTGTTAGTCCAATCCTATTCAACTGCTTTATGAACGATATACCAACCTCACCAATGGTAAAAAGTTTATTATTTGCTGACGATACTGCTTTTCTAACACAATCAACCAACCCTGATTTCTCAGCAAATAACCTAAACAGACACCTCAAAAAATACCAACAATTGTGCAACCAATGGAAAATTAAAATCAACCCAACAAAAAGCAAATACATACTTTTCAACATCTTCAGCAGCAAGAAAACATACAAACTCAACAACATTCACATTCCCAACACAAACAAACATACATTTCTAGGAGTCACACTCACCCCAAAGCTAAACTGGACAACGCACCTAAAACTAGCCCTCTCAAAAGCTATGGGTAGACGTACACAATTAACTCCTTTACTCAAAACGTTTATCACCAAACACGAAATTACACCTAATCCACACCCTTATAATACCAATCATAACCTATGCCTGTCCAATCACATTCAACACGAACCTAAAAATATTGAACAAAATAGAGGTATTTTACAATAGTCTAATCCGCCAAGCCACTGGCGCAAGAAACAAATTAATTAGGCTTAAGGATATTAAAAAATATCACAATCTAAATACAATTAAGGATAAAGTTAGAANAAAATATGGCATAATCGGTTTTTCCATTAGTTTCCTTTAATCACGTCTGCATCGCAGCAAACTTGAATGTTTTTCAGAAAAATCCGAGAACATTCTTTTCTGTGAAAATTTCCCAAGTTTGACACCTTTTTGACGTGGAGAAACAACGAAAAATAAAAGGCAGAACAACAAAATTCAATCTTTTCTGAATACCTATGCGAAGTTTCACGTTCCTCACTCTAAAAAACCATTTTTGGCCTCTTAGGTGGCATTTTCTGGTTCGATTCCGATGGCGTTCAACTAGCCTTTTTTTAGGTCGTAAAAGTCTTTCTCTTTTGTTTGTAATTTATCAATTTTCATGCCACATTCAAGAACAACTTTTTTAGTGATTATTTTCCCATGTTTTAACAGCCGTGGCTAACGGTACTCCTGGAGGAGGACAAAGGCAGGGTTTTCCCTAGCCGAGAGAGAGTTTATAGCCCTTCCCTGACAAGTCAATACTAGCATTTTCCTTTCGTTTTGAGCCTGCATTCTGTAAGCAGAAGTGTGAAAATCAAATCGTAAAGATAGCGCCATCTTGTATCCTGATCTTGATTAGCGTCTTGCTTTCCAGTTCTTTGCTGAATTTCAAAGAATATTCACGTAAGTATCTTATATGTCTGTATGATGAATTTCCTTGATCCTTTATTGATCATAATTATGGAAAGCCTGTAAGGCAGGGTTTTCCCTAGCCGAGAGAGAGTTTATAGCCTGACAAGTCGAAGTTGCTCGGCAGTTCTCAAAATTTTTGTACATTTTTTTCAATATCAATATAAAAAAATTGCTTCTGTAGGTTTTCATTCCTTTCAGAATATTAGGAAAAATATTTATGATGAATTTTGAACTAGATTCAGCAGGAAAATGAATTATATTTTTGGCAGATTGATAATTATCATAATTTACGCAAATAGTAAATTCCTTTTCTAGAACCACTACATCAACGATGCTCTGAGTGATGTTACTGATATTTAGGATGTAAGGATAGCAGTGCATTTATTCAATACAAAAATATTTCATAAAACCTTAATTTCTCACAATTTTTTGGGTGGTACTTAACATAAATGCAATCGTAACATAAGCATTTTCTACACCAAGAACAACGCAGGAAACTGACAGCATTGCAGCTTTAAATTTTAAAATGTCCGAAAAGTAAACTTGATTTACATATAAAAAAGCACATCTTGAATCTCTTAATCAACAGGAAAACCATGCATAACACAACATATTCGTAAACATTGGAGCAGAAAGTTGATGATGGATTAAAGAGTGAATGCATATAGCATCCTTTCGTTTATTTAACTCCTTGTTTGATGCCATTACCTCAGGGGCGTTCTATATTCTTTTAATTAGGTTCTTCACTTGCCGGAAAAAATAAACGTCAAGTGATTGGCACAATGGGGTACATTTTGGTGGGATAATTTTAACGTGCACGTTCGGTTTCCATTTCCATCCACAAATACTTCGTCATAAAGAGAAGTGTTCGCTTGGCCTGACGATGAGTCTATGATTAAAAGAAACTTTTCTTCTCTCACACTTTCCTTCAGGATCTTTTTTAAATATTCTTTGTCAAGTTCCGAAGTTAATTTTCCTGACTTCGAGCAGGTAACAAAAACATCGTTAAATTCACCGGACAAATGCCTTACTTCTTCTCCTACCCGCGGACCGAAGGTGCCACTTGGCTCCTGCAAACAAAGAAACACTTTGCTGAACTTGCTTTGCTTTTTCATCCAATTCCTTTCCACCATCACTGAAGAGGACCGCGCGAAAAGGGGGCATCAAGGCATCTTTGGTGCTGACATAAGCCACCACACGCAGCGAGGAGCAACCCGTCTCCTGTTTGTTCATTCCTTTAGTAATGGAAAAATCTTCTGTCGCAAAGAGGAAGAGAAAACCACTTAGTATAAAAAAAGTAGACTTATTGGCAAAAATAAAACGTGGTGTAAGTGTATCACAACTGTGTAATGAATATTAATTTAATTTAAGAGCATGCGCGAGCGAAAGGATCCACGCTGGACGAAGCCTAAGCTAAGATCAATGCATAGGAAGCAAAGGCTTATTCATTCCCGTTTGAAGAAACTTAAAGCATGTGGTNTTCAGGGAGCGACATGCCACAAACCTCCAACTCCTGCCTGCATATTGCCTGCCATTGCATATACATGTACTGTGAATAAATGAAAAACGATCTTTTTTGGGTGAGATTGAAACTTGGAACTCGTCTCGTATTCCATCCAACTCCATTAAATATAACTTTGCCTGAAGATGTTAGTTCGCTTGCAAAACATGTCAGAGTAAATATACTTTTCTGTAGTGTTGTATGAGGCGTTCCATTCCCGTTTTCTATTGCTGAACTGCCTGCTATAATATTCATCATTTATCAACAAAAATATTTCTTTAATGCAACTGAATGAGGCGGGACTTTCGAATATAACTGCTGTTGCTGGTGACGATTTAGGAGTTCCTATTTAAGGGATTGAAATGTTAATTTTCCGCAACTATTCATAGTTAAAATAGTCTTTAACTGCTATAAACACTCCTCCGCCTATTCTACTCAATGTATCTTTACGGTAAATAAGATAGTCTGGAGGAAAGATCTCACTTGACGCAATTTCTTCACTCAACCAACTTTCGGTTCCCAATATACTATCTGCGGAAATGTGTCTAGCGAGAGTGAGAAACTCTACCTGCTTATTACGAACGCTTCTACAATTCACGACTATTATCTTTAAATTACTCATCTCGCTATTTACAGATCTCGTTTCACTTTTTAAATCTCCACTATTAATTATTAAATCTGAGCTACTAATCGTATCGTGGCTAATAATTTTTTCTGCTGATTTTTCTTTTTTTGCTTATATCAATATCATCCTTTTTCATTGGGTACTCGCGCAAATCATTATTCCTGTGTATGTGGGTGTTTTCGTTTTCTAATCTGAGCTCATTGCTATTCGATACTACATTCAGATCTATTACATTGCCTTTCTCTAACCTAAAAAAGCACCCACATGCCTAAACAACCTACTCACTACCTTCTCCGCAGCCTCGGCCGTACAATGAACTCCGGAGCGGTTTAAGGGTACCCCTGTACACACTCCCTCCCGGCGGTCCCTTCGCTGCAACAGAGACATAATACGCCGGACGTTGGAGCTCCCTATCACTAAAAATCCCCTCCCCCCACAGCTTTCCTTCGGCCCAGTTTCCTCCGTGGCAACGGGCGAGTGCTCTAGCTCTAGGTCCGTCAGCACCTCAAACCTATTGCTAACAGGTGCCGGTTCAGCCAAAGCATCCCCAGCACACTGCTTTCGCAGCACTATGCCGCGAGCACCGCGACTTGAAACTAGAGACGGAATCGCTATTAAAGAATCGATCGAAAAAGCGAACTTACTTAATCAGCATTACCGGAAATGCTTCAATGTAGACAACGGATTCGTTAATGATTTTACTAGGCGTATCGAGTCGGAAATGTGCCCCATCGAGTTATCAGNATTAGAATTGTTTAGGTTTACAATATTAGCAATCAACATTAATTGATAAGCACACCCCCTACCTGGTCTACTAGGTTTAATTAATAGCCACAAAGATATTGTCAAAGCCACCAAAATCTAATATGAGCCAATATTGTAAAGAGGGTAAAAGCAACTGAAACTCCACTCATCTTGTCTCAGTCTCCATTCAAGAAGAAAGACAACAAACGAGAGGAAAAAATGGACAAGGATCACCAATGAGAGATGCCATTCATAGAACAAACAGATTAATACTCTTAAAAGAAATAAAATCCTTCCACAACTTAACCAGTGTATCCAACCTGGTTGCCAAAACTATAGGAAATTTTAATTTAAATCTTCCAAATATTGATAATCCCCTTTTAAATTATATCTGGAGCTACATCCCGAGAAGATGTAGGAAAAAAAAAGAATTACAATCCCTAAACTTGTAATCTACAAATTTC
This sequence comes from Ladona fulva, assembly GCA_000376725.2. Taxonomy (NCBI): domain Eukaryota; kingdom Metazoa; phylum Arthropoda; class Insecta; order Odonata; family Libellulidae; genus Ladona; species Ladona fulva. The sequence continues at coordinate 167,203 of KZ309869.1, forward strand.
AATTCCAACCATATAAACATAGGAAAAAATTAAATAATATCTGCCTGACCACGGATGCCTTCGAACTCACTTAACCTTACATAATCCATCAAACCTATCATCCTTTTCACCTCTTAAAACCCCATACTCACCTCACCTGCACTTCAGCAAGCTTATTCAACATTTTCCCCGCTTAACCTTCATGCCATCCGCTGAACCTCCAATAAAGTGTAACTGCACAATTGGCTATTTGGCGCACCGACCATTCATGGTAACGGTCACCAGACAAACGGTCCTCCGAAGAATTTAATCGAGTCCATCACACGCAGTGGGTATTCCGACGGAATCAAGATACTATATACGGGCGAGGACTTTCAATGTTTTGATTTACATGAAAATCCCATAATGGGGAACGTTACGAAACCGTTCAGGCAGAAGTCGAACGTTTAGATTCGAATGTAAACAATAATTGTCCACCAAAAGACGGTAAGGAAAGCAACGTGCATACACGTTCTGAACAACGGCCGGCCCTTGCCTTAGTCTATGAATTGGTTTCGACGGTGTTGTCGCACCTCTTAATCAGTCTTAAGAGTATCGCAATTGCTCGGAATATTAATTAGTCGTGAGTTGTGTCGCGAGAAAGTTTACGGAAATGAGAGAGCTCGTATCTGGAACGCGACCCATTCGACTCTCGGATCGTCCTAAATATTCTGATCGTGAATTCCTCTTCGAGGTCACTCTTTGCGCACATCACAAGTTACAATTCACGAACTGGAGGATCTTTAAGCGTTCCTAACAGGGATTCGCTGTTGTTCCTTACTCATAAGGACAATCGTACTTGGATTTCCCTGTAAGAAATAATGGAAACTCAGATGATTCGTTCCAAAACCTAAAAATATTCATATAGATAATAATAACCAACACAAATCAGCATTTTATATTTATTATATAAATTAATCGAATGTATGAATTAATATGTAGAACAACTATTGGAAGTTTACGAAGTTTTTATTTTTCATAATCTTTAGAATGTCCTTCCACGAAGTACGGCCTTCCATGATAGAATTTATGTAGAACAACTTTCACGGTAACTTATGAAATCACTGCTATCTGTTAGCTCACAGAAATGTTTTCCTTTGTGTACGGCATTATCAAGGAACCTGTCCAGTGTCGCTTGCTTTTGCCTCGTTTTAACAAATTCGCAGAAAAATGACGTATTGTCGTTAAACAGATTCATCACTTGCGATTTTACAGTCTTGCCTTAAGATTCTTCATAAATTTCAATTCATTTTCTTGATGGTTAGTGGATTTTCAGAATGATACAAGAGCATAGGCCTGACTTTTAAATCACCGCTTGCTTAAGAAGACGATGAGACTGTCTTCCATTGGCCGAGCTCCGTATTCTCTTTTTCTGTAATGTAAGTCTTCTTAGGTATAACTTTCCATAATGTCTTTATCTCTTCAGTGCCGCCAAAACGTCGTCCGTTCAAGGTTTTCTTCAGTTTTGGAAATAGGAAGAAATCACCGGGGTTGAATACGCAGAATTTAATGCAAATTCTTTATTCCATTTTCCCCCATGTCAAAATTCGCCCAAATCAAAAATTATCGATCACGGTTAAACACGTGTAACTTTTTTGACTGCCAACAATTGACTTAGCTGTCGAAATGGCTGTCCTTAACAATATAGGTACATTAGGGACGTGTACTAATACACAGAAAAAATTGATACTTGGAATTATACAGCCCGGTAAGTTTAAAAATTCTGCGTATTTTTTTTATCACACCTCGTGTATATGCTCTATGTATTGCTCGTATTACAAGACTTCACTTATGTATCAAGTCAAAATTTATGAAAAAAATTTTTTTCCTCTTGCAAATAAGGTTACTCTTAAGCCTTGTTCCCACGGACTGTGGCTTGACGAGCGTGCTCACAGACTTGTGGTCTGTTGCGGCCTGTCGTGGTCTTTCGTATTCCGAGCTTCAAGCCATTCCCATGGCGCGGAAAGGCTCGTGGCTCGTAGAATATCGAGCGGCCACAAGTCGGAAGAGCAACCAAATCTAGTAGGAGCAGTATTCTAGATGTCAGAGTGTTTATAGATGCCAATCTGTTGATAGATGTCAGTGTGTTTATAGATGTCGAAAAATGAATTCGGACAGTGATGACGAGGAAGTAGCGTGTGCCCTAGCGGCTTATGTACTGCTGAGTGGCGAATTTTTGAAGAAGAAAAAAAGGAAGGCTCGCAAAAGGCGTTGGTGGATGGGAACACTGAATAAAAGTCGTGAAAGGTAATTGTCATTGACTAGTTAATTAAAAAAAAGTAATTATGTGCCTATCTGCATAAATTAATTTGAATTACGAGAACGCAGATTTTTCTTTCTTGCAGGTACAGTGGTAGTGATATGCTGAGTGACTTGAGAAGTCAACCGTCTGGCAGATTTGAAAACTTTTGCCGAATGTCAAGAGTTGATTTTGAATGTTTACTGAGAAAAATCGGGCCATTGATAGCAAAACGAGATACAAACATGAGAGAAAGTATTCCCATTCAAGAGAGACTAGCTGTAACATTACGATTTTTCGCTACTGGGGACAGTTATGCCAGTTTGTCTTATTTATTTAAGTTCTCAAAGCAAACCGTATCCAGATGTGTAGATGAAGTGTGTCAGGCCATAATACAGGAGCTCCAAGAAGCAGTAAAGGTAATCAACTTAACATAATAAACAAAAATGTTAATGTTTAATGTTATTTTTGATCAAAACAATTGGAAATAAGACATTAATATTATTATTGTATTATTTTATACATTTACACTAAATGAACTTAATTTCATAAATAACAATAGTATTTTTTAATTAGCATTGAAAGTGTGAACATATTCAGCCACATTGCGACATGGCATTTCCATTTGGTTGTCATTGGAACCATATTGCTGTGTACTTGTAGACAGAGGATTATGTCCAGACGAGGCACACGAAGAAAATGAATTTTCAGATCCATCAACTGATGACTCAGCTGGATTCACACTCCGACCATGTGGAACAGTATTAGCAAAATAATTAGGTTGTTGATAGTTGTGACCATATGACCAATAGGGCTGTTGAATCTTAGGCTTTTTTAAATTAAACATTAAATTGTTTATTTCATGCATCGCTAATTCGCGGGTGTCGTCATCTAGGGCTCTTAATTTCACACATAGTAAATCACAAAATAAGGCGCTTTCATCTTTAGCCGCTTTAGGCTTGTTTGCAACTTGTTTTAACAGACTATATGCCTCATCCATGCGCTTCTCAATGTTTTCTGGCTTTTCGACTTTCCTTTTCCTCCTTTGTGGAGGTCCACCTTGATCAATTGCTTCCGTAACTGCAGCGTCACGACTTTCTTCATCGCCGCATGCAGTATTAATATCAGAAGTTTCTGCTGGATCGGGTGTTGGATGCTCATAAGTTGATCGATCATCCTCTTCATTTTCTGGTCCCTTTCAACAAAGCATAATATATAGTCTTTTTGAAACCATGCTGTCAATTGTTAGATGTGCAGTTACAAAAACATTACATTTAAATTACCTACATTATATGTGCATAGAATAATGACCCTGTTTTTTTTCAGTTGCCTAAGAATGAAGATGAATGGTTGAACATAGCACAGCAATACCAAAATGTTTGGAACTTTCCTAACTGTTTGGGGGCGATTGACGGTAAACACATCATTTTACAGTGCCCAATGAATACATGTACGGAATTTTTCAACTACAAAGGGACATTTAGTGTGGTACTTCTAGCTGTAGTAGATGCCCACTATCGTTTCATATTCGTGGACATTGGATGCCAAGGTCGGATAAGTGATGGAGGAGTTTTCAACAACTCATCTCTGTTCTCTAAACTTCAGGAGGGTCAACTGAAACTACCGTCTGACAGGAGGCTGCCTTCATTTGATAAAATATTGCCGTATGTATTCGTTGGCGACGCAGCTTTTGCCTTGAGTCGCCACATGATGAAGCCATATCCCGGTATCTATGAGAAAGGAAGTACGCAGAGAATCTTTGGGTACCGGTTATCCCGTGCGCGGCGTGTCGTTGAAAATGTTTTTGGTATAATGGCATCCGTTTTCCGAGTTTTCAGAAAACCAATGGTTTTAGAGCCCGAGAAAGTGAGCAATATTACCTTAGCATGCGTCCTATTGCATAACTTCATGAGGAGAAGCCCATCATCAGCAACATTTTATACTCCTTCAGGTACGTTTGACACTGAAGTAGATGGTGAAACAATTCCTGGATCTTGGAGAAACGACCAAAGTGGAATGACGTCCTTCTTACCCATTAAGAAATTAGCTAGAAAACCAGGAGAAGTAGCTAGGGATATTCGCGATTCCTTCGCTGAGTATTTCACAACAAATGGAAAGTTACCTTGGCAAGACAAGTATTGTTAATACACGTGTAATTTTTGGGGCTGGAAGTTTAAATAAATTGATCCTCTAACCGAATTATATTTACTTGTAAACCCTACTTCCTTTCATACATGTAGATTTTTTTCAACAGTTGACAATGAAATTGTTTCCAAAGTCCAAGAAACCGAGTGTCAGCAGAATGCTCTTTGTTTGGAAGCTACAACGCCAAATCACTTCCAATATCGCCAAGGATGCGCAGGGATTCAGTGAAGCAAACGCTCTCTTCAACGGCTATGCAAGAACAACTTTATTTAAAAGGTCTAAACTGAGCGATAAGAATTTTCCATTAGACGAAAAAAGCTGTAAAAATGTCCTTAAAAGTGCTTACCTCATCCGACGTTTTCGTTTTCCGTGGTATGTAAATACTATGCAAAAACGATGCCATTTTCTGGTAAGCAAACCATTCTGGCTTGTATGCTTCTTTAGTTCCAGCACCAGTTTTCGTGCTGTTTTTTACTTTCTGCGCCAGCTTCCTGTAAGTGGCCATCAAATTTTCTTTCTTCTTCTTCAGTTCTTTCATAGAACACTCAACGCTGATGCTTGCTTGGATATGCTTCCAAGCATCATATGTCTTGTTCCTATCCTTGTGGTCCGGATTTTGCGGGTCCCAGATAGATGATTCTCCCTCGTACAGATCTATAAACTCCATGGTCACTTCATTGGTCCACTCCATTACTATCTGTACCACGTACTGAGAACGGTCAGAGAAATTACCACCGCAACGAAACACGACAGGTCGTGGGAACAGGTGCTCGAGCCGTACAGTGGCTTGTCATCCGTCGAGCCCCAAGTCTTTGATGTCCGAGGAAGTTACCGAGAACACACGGGTAAGGCCGAGCCATCTCGAGCCACCACGAGTGATAACGATTCTTTGCGTTCCCATGGCATGAGGTCTGACAAACTTCAGACGGGGCTCGCCAATCCACAGGTCGTGGGAACAAGGCTTTAGGCCGGGTGCACACGAGCGTCGAAATACGCCGCGTCAACGCTGCGTACACGCGGCGTCAGCAATTCATGGCAGTGCACACGTTAGCGTCCGCAGCGCGTTGACGCCAAACTGGAATAAAGTCTTGCCATACATTCATTAGCAAGGGCTGACCACTTTGCTTTGAATTTAGAAGAAGAAATTTCTTCTTCTAAATTCAAAGCATGTGATCCATGCGCATCTCATCGCTTTTCTACTTCGCCCTTTTCTGGCATTAGGAAGT